>VZRS01014049.1:249064-316868 GCA_013398055.1 Ifrita kowaldi | reverse complement strand
CGGAGGGTCCCGGCGTCTCCCGGAGCTGCCCGTCGGGGCGCGGGTGCGGGATGTCCCCGCGGGCGCTGGAGCTGGCGCTGATGCTGGCGCTGGCGGGGTTGATTCTGGCCCCGGGGGCGGCCGGGGGGGNGGAGGGGGAAGCCGCCGTCGGGACCGCCCCCCCGGGACCCGCTGCTTTCCATCGCGCCGCCAAGGTGAGGAGTGTGGGGTGGGGGGACAGCCACGCTCCCGTGTGTGTTCCCCGAACCCCAGCCCGGTGCTCGTGTCCCCGCAGGCGTCGTGGAGGCTGCCCGGGCGCTACGTGGTGATGCTGCGGGCGGGCAGCGAGGCCGAGGTGCGAGGCACGGCCCGGCGGCTGCAGGCCCGGGCGGCTCGGCGGGGACACCTGCCAGAGCTGCTGCACATCTTCCACCTCCTGCCGGCCTTCCTGGTGAGGATGAGCAGCGACGTCCTGGACATGGTACGTGGAGTGGAGGACAGCAGGGTCGTGGCAGGGGACAGCAGCTGCAGTGGGCACTGGTGGGGGTGGCAGCCTCAGCTTTGGGGGGAAACCGGAGCTTTGTGTCCTCCCTGCAGGCGCTGAAGCTGCCGCACGTGAAGTACATTGAGGAGGATGCCTATGTCTTTGCCCAGAGCATTCCCTGGAACCTGGGCAGGATCGTGCTGCCACAGCCCAGCTCAGGCACCTACAGCCCTCCCAGTAAGCGCTGGGGTGTGTGAGGGGGGTGACTCTTTGGGGAAGAGTCAGGTGCCCTCCCCTTTACTTAAGGGATGGGAATATTCCTCTGCCCCATGGTGCTACGGGTTTGGAGCTGCACTTTGGGAGCGTCCCAGGTGGCCTGTGCTGACCGTGATGGTGGTTGCCTTTCCCCCTGGCTGCATCCCTGGCAGATAAAGGTGACCTGGTGGAGATTTACCTGCTGGACACAAGCGTGCAGAGCACCCACCGGGAGATCGAGGGCAGGGTGACTGTGACTGGCTTTGAGAGCATCCCTGAGGAGGATGGCACCCACTTCCACAGGCAGGTGAGCTCCGAGGTGCCACATGCTGCATCCTGGCCAGACCATCTCCCTGCATCCATCATACCCTGGCCAGGCTTGTGGGGCTTTCCAGGACAAGGGAGACACTTGGCCTGGGGCAAAATGCTGAGCAGGACGGGCAACAGGAGCTGTGGTCCTGGGGGATATTGGGACCCTCAAGGTGGTCTAATTGGAGATATGGCTGAGTGGGCCAGGGCTTCTTCCCAGGATAGCATTCTAGGGTGGCATGGGTGTGTGTCAGGGAAGAGGGAATCAAGGTGGGAAAGGGTGGGAAGGATGTTGTGGGATTGCAAACCTGCTTTGGTGCAATGGGCTGGGGCATGAAACTGCGGTGCCTGTGCCAGGCCAGCAAGTGTGACAGCCACGGCACGCACGTGGCCGGGGTGCTGAGCGGGCGCGACGCCGGCGTGGCCACGGGCGCCAACATCCGCAGCCTCCGCGTGCTGAACTGCCAGGGGAAGGGCACCGTCAGCGGGACCCTCATGGGTGAGTGACCCCATGCCCCGGTTAGGAGCAGGATCCCTCCCGGAGCCTCCTGCGATAGTGTCTTGTCCCTCGCAGCCCTGGAGTTCATCCAGAGGACGCTGGAGGCTCAGCCCTACGCGCCGCTGGTGCTGGTGCTGCCCTTGGCCGGCGCCCGCAGCCCCGCGCTGAACGCGGGCTGCCGGCGGATGGCGCGGATGGGAGCGGTGCTGGTGGCGGCTGCCGGCAACTACAAGGACGATGCCTGCTTGTACTCGCCTGCGTCCGAGCCGGAGGTACGGGCTGTGGGGGTCCCCTGAGGCTCGGATGCCACCTCGTCCCGCCAGCTCGAGGTCAGCGGCGTGGGCTGGGGCTGGGCGTGCCATGCCGCCCGTGCTCCCCTGTCGCTGGCAGGTCATCACGGTCGGTGCCACCGACAGCGAGGACCAGCCTGCCTCCATCGGCACCCTGGGCACCAACTTCGGCCGCTGCGTGGACCTGTTTGCACCGGGGGACGACATCATCGGCGCCTCCAGCGACTGCAGCACGTGTTTCACAGCGCAGAGCGGGACGTCGCAGGCGGCCGCGCATGTAGCAGGCGAGCTGCGCTTTGAGGGGCAGGAGGGCTGGCCCTCCACTTGTTGGTGCTGGCACAGGGCTTCAGGCGTGCCTGAACTGGGGGCATTTTTGTGGGTTCGGTCTGCCTCACTCGGGTGCTGCAACCTGCGCAGCTGGCTGGGCGTGTGGGCGATGGGCGGCAGAGATGCCTCCTCCGGTGTCCCTGGAGTTGTGCTGCCCATGGGAGCGGTGCGTAGGTGGCTGTGTCCCCTCCGGTTCTCACTGCAGCCTCCCGGGCTCTTGCAGGCATCGCTGCCGTGCTGCTCAGCGCCGAGCCCCAGCTGAGCCTCGCCGAGCTCCGGCAGCGCCTCCTGCACTTCTCCACCAAGAACGCCATGGACACAGCGCGGTTCCCAGAGGAGCAGCGGCTCCAGACACCCAACGACGTGGCTGGGCTGCCCACCCGGCTGGGAGCAGGTAAGGACCTCGCTGCCTGCTGGGCCCTCGGCCGAGCTCTGTCCTTCGCAGGGAAGAAATGCCGGGGTGAAAGCACCGTGTGTGGGCAGGGAATGTCCCCCGAGCTGTGCCGGGGACGGCTGAGCCTGGGTGCAGCCGTTTGCATGGATGGGAGGCGATGGAGCCTGGTGGGTGCCTTGGGCGCTCGGTGACACTGTGGGTGTCCCTGTGGGTGACACTGTGGGTGTCACTGTGGGTGTCCCTGTGGGTGTCACTGTGGGTGACGCTGTGGGTGTCCCCCGCCGCTGACGCCCCGGCCCCGTTGCAGACGAGCAGCTGCTCTGCCGCTCGGTGTGGTCGGCGCGCTCGGGGCCCGCCCGGCACGCCACGGCCGTGGCTCGCTGCGCCAGCACCGAGGAGATGCTCAGCTGCTCCAGCTTCTCCCGCAGCGGCAGCCGGCTGGGAGAGCACATGGAGGTGAGCAGAGCGTGCGGAGGCAGAGGTGCTGGCCCTGCAGTGCCCGCTGGCCTCGGAGCGGGGTCCCCAGCCCCTCGGTGACGCTGTGCTGCCCCATCCCCAGGACAAGGACGGGCAGAAGCAGTGCGTGGCCCACAACGCTGTCCGGGGCCGGGGGGTTTATGCCATCGCCAGGTGCTGCACGTGGCCCAGGGCTGAGTGCCGGATCAATGCCAGCTCCCCGGCGGCCGAGGGGGCTGAGTGCTCCCCACGGGACCATGTGCTGACTGGTAACACCCAACACACCGGGTTACAGACCTCTGAGCCTGATGAACAAAGGGGGTTTCCTCCAGAAAAACTCTGGGTTCTGGGGGTAAAAGGGTGGGTGTGAGTGCTGGGGTGGCAGGGAAGGGTGTGTACACGTGCTGTATGCATGGAGCGGGGAAGGGTCTCTTGGGACATCCCTTGGCACCAGTGTGTGCACTGGGATGCTGCCCTGTGCCAACATCGCCTCTCCCCCGGGCAGGGTGCAGTTTCCACTCCCCATCCGTGGTGCTGGGTGCCGGTGGCAGGCCCGTGGTGGGGCTGGGGAGGTGGCCCAGCCGCTGTGCCAGCAGGACGGAGGTGATGGCACACGCCTTGTGCTGCCCCACTGCCAGCCTCGAGTGCCGGCTGAAGGAGCACATGGCCCCGGAATCCCAGGAGAAGGTAGGAACGGGCCGTGCTCCTCCCCCGTGGTGTTGTCCTTGTCTCTGCCTGTCCCTCTGCCACCCTGGTGGGTTTTGGTTCGGCTTCAGCCCATTGTGGCTGTCCCAACCCCAGCCTTCACTGGTGTCCCCACCTGTAATGGGACACCAGTCACATCACCCTGACCTGTGGGGACACGGGGGATGGGCAGGCCGCCGGCCTTTTGCTGACGCACGGACAATGACCTCTCCTGCCCGTTAGGTGACGGTGTCCTGTGAGGATGGCTGGACGCTGACGGGCTGTAATGCCCTTTCCCATCGCCCTGGCTCCATGGGAGCCTACGCCGTGGACAATTCCTGCGTGGCAGCCGCTGTCCCTGGCAGCAGCTCGGCCGTGGCCATCGCCATTTGCTGCCGGAGCCGGCAGTAGGAGTGGGCTGAGCCAGGCAGGAGGTTCCTGTGGCACGGCAGGGATGGATGCTTTGCTGGACTGGTGTGTCCCTGGCTCAGTGCCTTTCCAGGGCTTCCAGCATGATTCATGCCCTAAAATGTGGCTGGTGACGACCTCCATGTTTGCTGCTGTGCTGGTGGGGGATGAACTCGTCTCCCCCTCGCACACAGCGGGGTCAGGATCCAGGGCGAGCATCCAGGGTGGCTCTGCAAGAGCTCTCCAAGCACCCCCCACGCAGCTGGAGCCTTGTCCCATCACTGGAGTCATCCCAGAATCCTTTCCCTGCCATGCACTGGCTCTTCCTATAAACACCTTGACTGAACCAGCCATTGTCACCTAGCATAGGACAAATCCACCAAATCTTTTAGAGAAAAAAGTATTGTGAGGATTGCTCCTTCCTTTCCTGGTTGCTCATTAGTTGCCAGCTAATGCTGCTTAGCACCTGGAAAATCCTAGTTTAGCCATTTTTGGGCAGTTTTATAATTGCCTAATCGTACTCCTAGGAGAATTCTTCACTTTTGAGTCAAGTGTAAGGGCTGTAGTTTAAACAGCCTGCTGGTTAATTAGATTTTTATCTGCATTGCTACAGTCAGCTACTGCTTTGTTGGTGCTTTTTTTGTTGTTAAGTCGAAGCTAATGATCTGCTGGTGTTATGTGTTAACAGTTTCAGGTCTTCCCAAGACACATAGAACTGTAGGAGGCTGTAATTCCCTGAAAAAAAAAATAGAATGAAGAAAAAGCTTTCATAGCACCTTAGTTTTTACATTTGTACCTTAAATATTCATTTGGAATTTTATAAATAAACATTTCTAAAATGCCTTTTTAAAATAAAATTCATAGACCTACCTGTGCTGTTGTGGTCCATGGTCTGGCTTCGTAGATGTCCCCCTGGGGAACTGGTCTGGAAGAGGGCAGGGGGACCCATCCAGCAGGGATTCTGCTCTCCCAAAGAGCTCTGCTTTGTTAGCGAGCAGCCACAGGCCCCCAGCTTGGATCTGATCCCTGCCTGGGGTCCAAGGTGCTCCTGGATGACCACTGGCACCTTTGGAGGTCAGCACAGACAGCACAGGCACCCTTGCCCACAGCTGGGTTGTGCTCTGGGACTGTGCTGTCCACACACGTGCGAGACCACAAGTTTGTTTTAACAACAGTGGTGCAGGGCAAGAGCTTCCAGTTATGGAAACAAACATCATCCAGCTTTGGAGAATGTGCCCTTGAACTTGTGTGGCTGTTGTTCCTTCACTTGGGAAGCGCTGGAGCCCCAGGAAGGAGACAAAGCTTGGCTCAGAGAGATGCCGACAGCAGGGATAGGCTGAGAAGCACCAGAAGCCACCAAAGCTGGGTCTCACTTTTCTCTCAGTGTTTAGCAGCCTCCTGGTACTACAACATATAATTTTTGTGGTGTTATCTGAGGATAGATGAAAAAAATACAGCTTGATACCACAAGCAGCAGGTTAACCTGTCAGACTTGGCTGGGCTGGGTGTTTTTCCCCATCCAAAAGCCCCGTGCAGCTCTGTTACTAAGGCTTTGATTGGCAAGAGAAGACAAACCCAACACAAAGCACCACTTTAAAAACTTGAAACTAATTCTAACTTGTTAACTAAAGCTGGCAAAAGCCCAACCCTAATCTAAACATGTAATTATATAACATGGACATAATTACAGCCCCTAATTTCATCAGCTGGAACCTGAATTTTGCACAGAGGCAGGAAAGAAAAAGGGATGTCAGCCTGAGAGCTCCTGGACAGCTGTGACACCAAGGGTGATTTTTCAGCAGACACCTCGGGCTGTCACCTCTCAAAACACACATCAGGATTTCAGCTCTGCTGCCTTCCCTGCGAAAGGGGAGGATCCAGCACAAGGTGTGAGCATGTTCCACGCCTGATAAGCCAGACAGAGCTTCCCCAGCTCAGTTCAAGCCTTCAAAAGCCTGGTGGAAGGAAGCAACATTAAAAGATTAGCCCTTGCTTTGTGCCTTGTACGTGAGTAGGCGGAAAAGCCTCTCACATTCAGGAGAGCAGGGCTGATCCCAGGGACGTCGATCCCAGTCCTGGCAGCAGTTTGCAATGCCCAGTCCATGCTCTCAGGACCACCAGTGGAGAGCAGGGGCTGGGTCAGGCTGGAAAAGTGAAAGTCCTTGTCCTTAGAGCAGGGGACAAAGGCAGAGTGGGGATAGCAGCCCTGGTGGTAGCTCCTGGTGCCCAGGTGAGAGTGGAATACCAGCTCTGTGTGCACCTCTCTGCCCCTTGCCCCGGTGGGAGGCAGGATGAATTCACACCCAGCTTGACCACAAATCTTGGATCTGACACACAAAATCTGCTCTAATCCGCCTCTGTGAGCATGGCCAGGGTAAATCACTCTGCTGAGGGCAGGAGGAGCTGCACAGAGATGTGATGGAGCCCCAGCACACACCGTGGCCTAAGGATATACAGCAGGGCAGCTCCAGGGCCACTCAGCTGCTTCCATTTACTCTGGACAGGAGCCAAAATGGCAATCAGGGCACCCTCGAGGAGCTCAGCATCTGCAGGGCTGGTCCAAGGAGGTTCAGGATAAGAGGATCAGCAAGACAAGAGTGTAGCAGCGTGTGCATAGTCTAAAGATTACACTAGTTTTCTGTGAAAGGAATAACTTTATTCCATTGACCAGGAATCCCAAGACTGTTCATCAAGACTGCCTATTTTTCCAGTGCCAAATGTCTATGCATTAATTGGACAATATCTCCCCGAGTGCTCACAGGCAGGCTGTGGCTGCTCCTGACTGAACATTTTGTAAGCTGTATAAAAACATTTTCATCCAAAAAGATTGGCAGTAAAAATTACAACATATAAATGCATCACAATTTACACAAAAACTAGGGTGTTTTTTTTTTTTTTGTTGAACTCTATTTTCCAAAAAATAATCTTCAGCAGGTTCAAATGACAGCAGCTGGAAACAAAAATAAGTGACCAAGTATCATCTTATTGCAAATTACAACCACTGACTTTGTACAAGCGTGAGCAGAACCGTGAAAAAGTTTGTATTGGTTTCAAGCATACAGTGGTGATGAGCCATCCTGATGAAATTCCCACCAACGCTTCCCTGGGCCTGTGGCTATTGAGGATGTTGTTTCCATAGGAAATAACAGGAACCTGAAGTGACAAGTGGTGCCAACCCACAGGAACATGACCAGCTTCTCCCATCACCATCACCGCTGTGTACTGACTTCTTGGGAAGGCTCGTGACCCATTACCAAAGTATTTGGGGGTGGGGGAAGGAAGGAGGGGGGTGTCCGTAAGAAACGATTTATTCAAAATTAATTTAAAACATCACATTTAAAATGTCCCAGCACATCATCAGAAACATTTATAAAATGCTAACTCTGCCGTGTGTCTATGAAGACATTGCTTGGAAAAGGAAAGTGAGAGATTCACTACGGTGCCCCCCTGCCCCTGCAACCCGTGACGCCGGCTCTCCTACCCCACAATAAGTTATAAAGCTGTACAGCTGACATCACATCCCATGGTTACTTCCAACAGTGAAATGACTGGTTACTTTCAATATTAGTGCACAACAGTGAAAAGCTGTCTGCTGCTCCGTGTTTTGGCAGCAGCGTGTGAAAAGAAACAAAAAAAGGCACTTTTTGGCTGGTTGTGCCTTTAACTTGGCAAATTTGTCTATTCTGGAGGTACCCAGGCACTCCTTAAGATGTCCCCCGTTTCTGTGCATGTTTGTTTATATAATTTTTTTAAAGTAAGGCAGAATCCATAAATAAAGGCAAAAAGCAGTGCAGAAAATGTGACAAACACAAAATGTACAAAAGATGAAGTTAGTTGGCACAAAAGAAGCTTGAATCCAGAGCCAGAAATCACTGAACTGCACTTGACATAGAAAACAAAACTGTGCTCAAATCATCCCAACTGGTTTCCAGTTATTTGTGAGCAAATTAAAAGAGCTGTGATATTTTAAATGTTGCCTGGTCAAGTGAAAATACAAACAAAGCCAATTCTTTCTTTCCCCGTGTTAAAATTGCTATAAAATCTGCACAACAGTGTTCCCAGCTCACTCAAGGAATTATTCATCATATACAACCAATACCAACTTTCTCAGTAATTTCAAAGCATAAGCAAGTGATTGCAACCCATGACTGAGACTACATTTTATTCAATATGTCTCCAAAGGTTAAAATATTTAATGAGTAAAACTGCAACAGAATTCCTTCTTAAAGTGCTTTTTTCTTTTAAACTACTCATTAACTTTTTCTTTTTTTTTTTTTTTTTTTTTTTTTTTTTTTTTTTTTTTTTAATTCATCAATGTCCTTGAATAATAAATGCTTGCTCACCTTGAGAACAAAGCTTTTCTTTTACTGCCCCTCCCAGCTGTCTGAAGGGTTTTTAGAAGGGTACCAGGAAACATGACTCATTCCAGAGCTCCTTTACCAAATCATTCTGTAAGGAATCACTCTTCTTACAGAGCAATCCTGCTGATCTTTCTCATCAAGAGCTTTGCAAATTAGCAGGGAGACATATTAAATACAGAAGTCCTTATGTAAACCCATTCTTTAACTAATATTTTACAATGAAATGTAAGTCATCACACATCTTTACAGAAATTTGAATATTCCTATTCAATATTATCAGAAAGATTAAAAATTTGCCCTCCATACATAAGGGCAGTCTGTTTCTTTTTTTTTTTCCTGTATAAAAACCAAAAGATTTTTTTTTTTTTGCAGCATCACAGAAAAGCAACAGTTTTACATTCACTCATTTAATGTTCACATAAAAATTCAACCACTAGCGTTTGTGTATTTGATAAAATCCTCTTGACAAGCTTGGTTTCGGTGTTTTGGACTGTCACAAGCTACTGCAGGTGACGATGCAGTTTTCTAAAGCATTTGTTGATCTGAAGCCTTCGTGGCTAAAAAATGCTTTCATCTTTCAGGGAAACAACCTCCTCCAGCATCTCCTCTGGTCCTGTAAAGCCACTGCTCCCCCAGACTTCCAATGGCATCAGCAACACGACTCCAGTTCCAGTAGGTACCAGGCATTGAATGTTTGAGTCGGTTCCTGTGTTCATAGGGATCTCCTCTAAGGGTCAACATCATCAAGGTCACTTTTAGGCTCCCCAATCATCATAGGAGACTCTGAGCCCTTTCAACACACAAGGGACAGGGAGAGAGGGACACAGTTACTTTAGTAAGAGGCGCAGTTGTTGTGTGTACAGTCAGTGATGGTTCTGACCCAAGCCCCAGGGACCAGCTGCCCCACAGAGCCCCACAACAGAGGGTAAATCTGCCCTTGGTTTACCTGCTGCAGGTGCCTCTCTCCGTTCTCGTTGGCTGGGCTGCTTTCTGACCCGTTGCTGCTTCCAGACTGATCCTTCTCATTCAGCAGGGCTGTGGCATAGGCCAGGGTGTCCTGAGTTGGAAACACCCCAAGAGAGTGTCAGGGGCCATGGTGATCCCTTCATTTCACAATTATTATTTTTAAAAAATTTTATTATTTTATAACAATAATAGTTGCTGTAGTGAGACAGCTGAGTCACCACCCATAATTATGAGTATTGACTAACATCACTCAAGGGTTAGTTTGTTTCAGGAACAAGCACAGGGTCTGAGCTTCTAAAGGAAAAACAGCCTTAAGTGCACTGAAACATTACAGAATCACAGAACCATTAAGGTTGGAGAAGACCTTTTAAGATCATCAAGTCCAACTGCCAACCCAGCACCACCACCATGTTCACCACTAAACCACGGCCTCAAGTGCTGTATCCACACATTACTGAACACTTCCAGGGATGGTGACTAAAGTTGCCAAACCCAAAGATGCTTCCAGGAAAAGAAGTTTAACATCTCTGCCAGGACTGCTACGTACCTGTGCTGAAATAGTGCGCTGGAAGGTTTTTGCCGTGGATGTTTCATTGGACACGTTGCTCTGGGGAGCCCAGTAATGTTCAGACATCTGCAAAAAAAGCCAAGAAAGCCATAAAATTGCCACATGATTTTTACTTATGTAAAGCCTCAACCACTTGTGATGGTGGGTGAACTAAGACTGGAACAAGCTTCCTGAATCCTGTGGCAACGAGCTGCAGATCTGGGGCACAGACACTTCAAATGCAGCCACAAAGGTTACTGTCCCTCAGCTGAAAACCAGCAACCAGCTTCTGCTGAGCTCTAAGTTTCCAAAGTGTCCTTGGGTATTTATGAAAGATATGTTGGCCAAACTATGTTCAGCTTAGAGAGAAGAACAAACACTACACGTGTGGGAGGAAAAGCTGTATCAGTCAACAGCTGTGCTTTGTGCAAAGCTGTGATGATTCTGTAAGGAATCCAATCATTTAAACATTCTCCTGCATCAACACACAGGCAATGGAAAACTGCTCTTTTAAAAAACTGAAGCCTTCTAACACGAATACAGTGGCACTGAAAGCTTCCCACATAGCAAAGAATAATCACTGCAACCATTCACACTTGGTTTTATTCACTGTAAACGCATTTATGCCTGGAACACGTGGGGGGCTACTGAAGTTCTGGCATTGCATCAGATTTAGCTGCATCCAAGTTGTCCTTGGAAAAAATGAAGCAGCTTATATTTTGTCTTTAGAGCCACCTGAGAAAGCCATGCAGAGGATGGAGATTATCCATCCCTGATAATTGTTGTAAACCAGTGACAATTTCCCTGTTACAGCCAAATTACCTTTTTCTGCAGCCACTGCACAGCCCAACTCCAGTGGTGGGAATTCTCCTTGAAGTAATCTTTTGCAGTAGAGCACCTTGGGAATTGCAATTGTATTCATTAGTCAGGAACAAGGCATTCTGGCCAACACAAAAAAAATACAAAGACTCCTCTCTCTTTGCACTGCTGCCCTCTGTGTGCACTCTTACCACTGCAAACTGATTTAAACTCTGCAGCCCTGTTGTTAATTGAATTAGCAAGAGCAATAATGTCTAGTAAAATTTACTTAAAGCAGTCTACCCCACAGATTCACATATTTCAGAACTATGCTTTATCGGGACATATGCCAAGTTCTAAACAAAGAGAATTTAGGAATTACAATATTTGAAAAATCTGGGACAGCTTCCCAGTGTTTATCTGGTGTTAATGTCTGCCCTGCAGGATGACCTTTTCCTTTATAAACAGCAATTACAATTTGTTACCTGAGAAATTCCTTCAGGTACCAACCAGTAAAGATTTCACTTCATACTGGCACATGCACTACCAAGACCTTTGAGCACCAGTGACAAAGGATAAAACCCATCAAAATTAGGAGTAGTAGGTTTTGTAACAGTCACAGAGGGGCCTGAGGAAGGGATGAGGTTAAACTCTGACACCTTCATTACTCACTTCTGAGCCAGAGTAACAAGGAACTTGACACACTGGTAGCAACGGCTGCTGTCCACGTGGTTGCTGTGGTGCATCAAGGCTGTGGGGAGAAGCACATGGATTAGAAACCACAATCCAGATTTCTGTGTACCAGCCAGTCTGAAAACATAGAGATGAAGCTAAAAATGTATGTTAGAGCATAGAATTTGTTTCTACAGATGTTAGCATGAGAATTTGTGTTAAAAACACTGCTGTAGTGCTGGCAGTCTTGAGTACTTCCACAACTCTATTGGATTAAAAATAGAACTGCTGCATTTTCACTTTGATCTTTCCAATGCAGTACCTGAATTTTAAACAGCCCTAATGCAGTTATTCTTCCCCTATAATCCATTCTATGTTAGATAATCACTATGGTTACATTTGTCTGAAGGAAAAAAAAATTGTCTGAAACCCCCAAAAATGAACCAGATCACCAGCTTGCACCTGGATCAAAGTTTGCAAAGCCAGAGGAATGTTTAAAGCTTCTTCACAGAAACAAGCATAGCAGAATTCAACAGCCATGAAACTGTTCCATGGGAGACTCGGGCAAAACCCCAGGCCATTCCTACCAGGAAGTTTTCTATACCACGAATTCCCACCTCTTTAAACAAAATTCTTTGACTGAGGAGAAGCACAAAGATTTCCACGGAGCTGCCACAATCAGATTTGCTACTCAAAAGTTGTTCTGTCCATAGCAGTCAGCAAAGAACACTCTACTGAAACCTCCAAAGCTGGCAAAAATTGCTGGGGAGCTGAAAATTGCCAGTTTTAATACAGTTGAAGCACAGCAGATGATTAAAATTACAGCACTGCTGTACTGCAAATTATGCACAAACATCCTATTAAGGACCACTAAAACCTATTATTTGCTGATTTCCCTTTCCTGCATTAAACTAGTCAGTGTGAGGGATGCTGTTCAATGCTGTTGTGAGGAAACTTCAAGGCAAAACTACAACTTCCACTCCCAAATCTCAGGGCAGTTCTTGAAGCCTTCAACATAAAAATCCAATTGAACACTTGCACTTCTCCTCTACAGAGGAGAAAGGGTCATGTATTGCCCAAGTTACAGCACAGAATTGGTCCAAGTGGGACCAATTTACCCAGAAATTAAAATAATCACTTAGCTATTCTCTTACACTGCTGCATATTTCCTCCTCTTCCATCAGCCATACATGGAAACTACTAAACAGGAGAACACTGACAAAGAAATAAAGAACAAAGCTAAATATTCCTTCTCACTAAAACAGAATCCAAAATAATTGAAGGTGAAAGCCACAACCTGAAGCAGCTCCTCACCCAAACAGCCATGAAAGAGCTGCTCGAGCTGCACTAACCCATCAGAGGTGCTCTCTGTGTTACCCCACATTTCATTTACACACAAAAGCCTCTTCTCCTGATGCACATGAAATAAGCCCTCATTACTTCTGGGATTTTTCTGTTGCTTTTGAATGCTTGAGTAACTTCACTTCAGTAAAGTTTTGTATCAAATGGAGAGACAACATTTTGTATGAGCAGCAACAGGTGGGAGCCACATGTCCCACTGTGAGGCTCTACTGCAGTTAGCAGGGCAATTATCCTGCTGTGCTGAACCAGTTTCTTTTAATGGTAATTAGGGTGCCGACAAAACAAAAAGATTGACAATTTCTTGAGATATGTAGGAAATAAAAATTAATTTTAAGGTAGCAGGATTCATACAGTTCCTCTATTATGTAATCAAAGGTACTTTTCTTCCCCTCCATTTCACACACAGCCTGATCTACCCTTATTTAAATAAGTTAGCTCTCTTTCCCAGTTCAATTCCTTTCCAGTTTGCTGTCACTATAATATCCCAGTGCTTATTTTGGATTTTTTTAGAGCATTTCTTGAAGTGGCAGTTGCTAAATCAAACGTTTTGAATTCTTTTCCCTGAGAAGTAGAATAGTTTAGGAGGATTAGGAACCAGGAGATGGCATGAACCACCATCAAGGTCAGTAGGAGACAAGTGTGTTCACCCACTGGCTTACTTGCCTATTAATCCATTTTCAGTTTCAAAGGCAAATTTGATGCGCTCTACTTGTAATGGGTCTTCAATAACCTGGTAGGAAAGAAAAATATCAACTTAGGTAAGTTGTGTGTGATGCTGTATCTATTCTATGGAATGGTTTTAACCACTCCAATGTGCAAAACAAGACTGTGAAGTTTCATGTGTCACTGGATTATCAAGACAGAAATCTAGCAAGTAATAAAACTACAAACTGAAGGACTAAAATATGAGTGGATGTTGAAATTACCAATGCAGTCCTGACTTTTTTCGTTACACATCAATACAAAATCTATCCTGCCCAAGTCTTTGCCCTTCACTTACCAGGATCTCATGGAGTAACTGGAATATGTTTTTCAGTTCATGAGGCGGAGCAGTTTCCAGTTGAGTCTGCGAGTAAGAAACAAAGTTACTTAGCAGAATATACTGATGAAGCAAAGAATTTCAAGACAGCTTTACAGATTTTTGAAAATTTGTTAATTTAAACACTAAAGGCCTATGAAAACCTAAACCCCAACACCCCGCCCAGATCCAACAAACTGTACTGACTGTTCTGCAGTGCTGTTATAATGCACAAGACGCAGGACGAGCAAAGCCTGAAGGAAGCACTCATGGGGAAGGCCTGTCCTGGTTTTGTGTGTACCTTGATGAAGTGCAGCACAGTGAAGGAGAAGTGCTCGTTGCAGAAGCAGCAGTACACCACCATCTCGATGAGCACCGACAGCGACCCCGTGAGCTCCCGCAGCGCGTGCATCACCTGCGGGCAGAGCACACCCTTCACACCGCTGTCTTCTACAAAGTAAGGCTGTGACACAGGGTTTGTCCTTCCCAGGAAGGATTAAGCTCTTTTCCTCAGTGCCTGCATGGCCCAGGAGGCTGAACCCCTGCCCTCACAGCACTCCTTCAGCTCCTGATGCCCACCTCCAACGGGTTGGTCAAGCATGATTCATTAAGTCAGAGCAACTCAAGTTAGCACCTGAACTTCACATGGTAAAAAAGGTGCACAGGCCTTTGCAAACTGTGCATAAAACCAGACCCCAAAGCTTAGGGATATACTAGAATATGAAGAGACCAAGAAACTAAAGGTGCCTTCCTGTTTAGGTTCAAAATAACCATATACCCCCCCTGCTGCCTGCTTCTGAATATTCAATATTTTTCATGTAAGGATATGTCAAAGGAATACATCAGACCAGCTTTTAGGTTCAAGCAGGGCAGAATTTAGAACAAGTACCTCCATTAAGTAGGGCTTTCCCTCAGACAGGAATAACAAGGCTTCCACTTCTTCATGGAGTGCCAGAAGCGGCCCTGAAGCGGTGATGCTGAGAGGTGGACGCTGCTTAAAGAGACCAGGAGCTATAATAGCAAATACAAAAACAATCCACTCATAGATTAGTTTGTTCTAGCACACCTTGAAGACACTGCTGCTCATTTGGCACCATGAAATCCCTCATGACACTTAGCTAGTTTATAGCTCGTGTGCTACCAGTCCAAATAACAGATCTCTTGCACACTGAAGTGTTGCTTACTTCAGTGACAGCAGACAAAAGAACTGCAGGAAGGTCAAAGCAAAATGTCCATAGACTATCAGTACTTTGAGCTTCACTTTTACTCCCAATCACTTTTGGGATACATTCATCATATCCAGAATGTTTATAATTCTCCTGTTACCTTCTGATTTTTGACTGCTTTCAGTCCTAGACAGAAATTAAGTTATGCTTCTAAAAGACAACTTCAAATTCCTCCTTTGGAAAACTGAAGATTTTAACTTATTCCTTTATTATCTTTATTTGGATATTTCTGCCTCTTGTAAGAACTATCTAGGAGAGTGTTTAATTGTTTATTTTTCAGTAGCTTAGTCTAAATACCCTCCTTTAGATTAGCAAAAGGCAGCACAAGCAAAATACAGCTTGTGAGGCTGTGAATCTGTTCATCCAATGACACAGCTTGATTCACTCACTTGAGGAAAGACCTTTTAGGCACATAGGGAAGGGCAGAAGACACAATAATAAGTTAGTATCAAGATTTCCAGCCCCTCCCAAATACTGTTTGCCACAGCCTCTCAATACATTCACAGCAAAATCAGAAGTAATCAAGCATGTACAAACCATTACTGCCTTAAATTCAAAGCTACTGTATTTTCCTCACTGATATTAAGTTTCTCCCAGTCAATGTAACTGATATGCCAAGTCACCAAAAGACAAAACCACAATTCTTACCAACATTTCTTTGTGAGGAGACGTCAGAGTGCAAGACAAGTAGTGCTACAGTGTTGTGAAGATATCCAAACTCACGTGCCTGTGCTGAACTCCACCTGCGATTCTGCTTGAGCCAAAGAGAGATTTAATTAACTTTGGTTTATTTATTCAACTTTGTTAAGCCAAAATAATGTTCTTCCAGTCCACCACCATGGTCTAACACTTTGGAGTGGGTAAAAATTTTGTTATTACCAAAAACATCATGCTCACTTCTGCCAAAACAGTTAATTCCATGCTAACTACACATAGGTGGGCTCACACTTGCATGAAGTTGATAGAATAATCGAAGGATTTGTCTATTCTACCACATGAAAAGTATTGATTCATAATCTAAACATCATAAAAAACGTGGGGATGGACAAAGTACAGCACAACACAACTGTACCTGATTGCTCTGCCGGTTGGGGCCAAGGAGAAAGTTGACCATGTGCCTCAGGGCAGAGTGTCTGAGGAGAAGACTGCTAGCCCTTATTCCCTGCTGTGGAGACAAAAACAACAAGTTACTTTCCTGTGCAGGTGAAGAGTTAGTGCTCAAAAGTAAAATGCACAGGCTAAACCCTGCATTTTCTGCACCAAAACCCCCATAAAATCACTACACAGATCAATAAGGTAAACTGCTAAAGAGCTCATTCTACACAGCACATTTCATAGATCAGACCAGAATCAGCAAATGCACAATAAATGTCTTAAAACAAACAAACAAAGCAAAAATAATAGAGAAATAGAAATAGTTCAGTCAGTTATCCTGCTCCCTATGGGACAAAAATCCTGAATGCTGGACTTTTAAAAATATATACATATATATATAATTTTTTTTTTTTTTGAAGAACGGCCCTATACACCCTCTCAAAACAGAAAACCAAAATTCAGATTCTGGAAATGACAGTTTCTATTGGTATGGTTTGCTGGTATATTTTTGTGTGATTTTATCCTAATCCACGATTCAAAGCCATTTACTTAAAAAACAAAACAAAACAGAACAACCCCGATTACACTTAATAAAAGTTCTGAAAGAGTTTCACTGTGCTGCTAACCCTTCTATGAATAAGGATCACTAGCTGCTTTATTACTGTCCTTTAAAATTTAAATAGCCATGAGGAAATAATGGTTTCTCACCTTCTGTACAAAGTTATTGAACAGCAAAAAGTACTGAGCACAGTTTTTACAGTTTTCAGGTACATCTTTATCCAGCAGAGCAAGTAGCACCTCCAGTAACTGATGTAGAGTTTTTAACTGTGAAAAAACCAGAAAGATTTTGAATGTAAAGAGCTGTCTATTGCTTAAAAACCCAAAGTGTTTCAAATACCTCCCGGGCAGGAAGAGATGAGCATTAACCTATTCCAGAAATGAAGAGCTACAACCAGGATCAGCTCACCTGGCTCTGCCTACAAGCAGAGCAGGAGCCACCAGGGAGAGCCAAGCAAGGGGATGTTTGGAGAGGAGGTGACACTCACTGACCTTCTCCTGATAAAGCAAGGCACTGTCGAGGGTTTTTTCAAGGATAGTGGCCACAGCAACTCGCACCTCCCTCACGCTGCATTCCAGGAGGAAAGTCCTGGAAGATAAAAGGTGAAGCTGCAAAGAGAACTGGAATCGACATGTACACACAGCTGCTGTGATTAAATGTGGTGTTTAGTATTTATTATTTTAATAGTCCAGATACATTTTGTATGGTACTTTTGTGGGTAAGCTTTAAGTTACATTCATTCATGCATTCCTGCTTGACACCAGTAAGGCCTGTAAGACCCCTATTTATATATTTATTCATTCAACTAAAATAAAAGCTCTAAAAGCTCTCATAGAATCCTGCTTTTCAACGCAAATTAGAAGATAACTTTTCTTTACACTGACACACTTCTTTCAGCATGTCAGATCTCCAATAATTTGTTTTCAAAACACCTATTAGCTGATCCTTAGCTTGGCAAGAAAAGAAATCTTTTTTTTTGTCAGGTAAGTTTTTAACTTACCCCAAGCACTTTTGCCATGTTCTCCTTCCCCACCATTTGCAGGACTGACTCGACAAACTCATAACACGTTTTAAGCCACTCCACTGAACTCAACACCTGCATCCTCCTCCATGTACACTGCACTATCTCATTTGATTTTCAGAACTACTCAGAAAGCTGCACAGAGGAAATACTAGAAACAATAACTTCAAATTTTATCTAATGTGTCTGTTTAAACAATATGCACAGTCAACTCTTTGGGAATACATCAGTATAGGCCAGATCATGTCATTAGGAAGCTCTATCCATACATGAGACACAAAACACCACAGACACAATTTCCAGGACTTACTTTACAAGCTCCCGGCCCTCTGGCCCAACGAAATACTCAACCAACCACTGACAAGCATCAATGCTTTTGGAGAGCAGTGCATCTATAGTGGCAATCCACTCTTCTGTATCAGCCCTTCAACAAAACAAGGACAACTGTCAGTAATCCAGGAGAAAAAAAGAAAAAACACCTCCAAAAACGAAACCATGTTCCTCGTTTGCCTTACCTGAGTTTCTTCTTGGTTCGGAGATAGGTTTGGAAGAGGAATTGGACTGCCAGCTGTAAGCTCACCTTTGCCATGCAGGGATAATAGGGGTGCTTTACCTTAGTCTGAAAGAAATATCAAATTTACTCCAGGGCAGAAGTGTGCCTGCAGTACACATGCAGTCTCTTAAACATATCAACATTGTCTATTCAAGTTATTTGCTTTATTTGGAAAAAACAAACCACTGCATTTTTCTGTGCTAAGTCAGTCTCCAGTGCTGACTGTGCTACTTAATAAATATGCTAAAACAGGAGCAAACTTGCTCTGAGGCCAGCTAGATCTGTGGATTTCAAAACTTTAATAAATGCTGTTTGTTTATGACTCCACTTAGAAAAACTTAATTAAGAAACTATTTCCAATTAAACTCTATCAGCTTTGAGGTAATTAACACCAACTTTTGGACCTTCCACACTCAGAGGGATTTCTGTCCCTCTAGAGCTCAGTTTGCATCATTATAAAAGGTGGTTTATTAAATACATTTTTTCTGGGGCAAAATGATGTTTCTCCCAGTACTAGAAGAGGAGACTGCAGTTTGCTTTGAGACAGATGTTATCATCAGCAGCAAAAAGTACTGGAGACAAGGAATTGCTTGCCTGGAAAAGCAAAATCATTCAACTCTTCTCTTTTAGTTTTCCTGGTTTGACCCAAATAGCTTCTGTGGCATTTTACCCGACATACTTTGAACACTCTAAGATTAAAAACCAGGTACTTACAGCATTCAGGGAAGCTAATGACAGAACAAAACTGAAGTAGTCACTACTGTATACATCTCTGTTCTTCATAAATTTCAAGTTTTCATCTCTCACCATCTATAAAAGTTAAAAGAAGGCAAAAAAAAAAGTTGTCAAAATACACTTCTCTAACTAAAACTTCATCTTTTATGCAAACGTGTGGTGTTTAAAAATCAGTGTCAAACTTATTCTGTTTCCTTCTGAATCACTGCTTCAGCATAGGAGAAAATACATACAGGAGACTTAGAAGATTTAGTATAAAACCAGAGATTTTCTTTCGAAGCTATTACAAAACAACAGATGAGGGACTTAATCTTTTGGCCATTAAGGGAGAAAAGGAAGAAATTGCAGATAAATTCTATTTTTTGCTTGTTTTTAATAAAAAAAGCCAAGAGAATATGCCTCAAACCAGAAAGGCTTGCCTAATAAATTTAGATGCAGAGAGCAAGGAGCCCTGGTGTAATTACAAGCTGCAGCCACAATAAGGTATTTAAATGCCAAACCCTTCTTTCTTCAAATGAGATTTTGCTGAAACACTCTCAATAAATTTGAGCCAAGTTCTGTTCATTGTAATTATACAATCCCAGACAGAAGAATGCCCAGAGTGACTGTTTGCCCTAAAACAGCCCATGTGGAGGGCCAGACACAGCCTGCAGTTTATTCTGCATGTGTGTGTTGCAGGCTCTCTCCACTGCTCCTCTTCCTACATTCTTGTGAACTCAGAAACTTGAGGATGACTGTAATTTACCATCATCTCCATTACTCCTCAAGTGTACTCCCAACGAAGCACCTTCTCTGCTGTTGTGTCTCCCTGCCTGCCTGCTGACTGCTGCCAGATCTCATGTTTGATTCATCTGCCTGCAATTTCTTCAAAGCAAAGAACTGATGGGCCAATTTTGTGAGAAGGTACAGCAAAACTTATAATAACGTATCACTAAATAGCTTGTTAGTAACTTCGTGTCAGAATCCAGAATTGCTTTCTAGTTTTGCTACAAGGGAATTACTTCAGGGTAACCTTTAAAAGTTCCTGTGTTTCTCTCACTATGTGCTTAAATTTCACAGGAGTAGGGGTTGGTTGCCACTCTCAGGGTGCTCTACCTGATAGATCCGCACAGGCATTTTCTCTACAAAAAGTCCCTTTTTTTCTCCTTTTCGAACCAGCTTAGTCAAGATGGAGAGACGGTCACTGTTGGGCCTGTGGGGTCGAGGTGATGACTGGGGTGAAATTTCTGGTGAAGAAGGAGCAGATCTGAAATACAAACAAGCTGAAGGTGAATAATGAAATCCTACAACAAATCTACAGTTTAGACATAAAATACCAGCGCAGCCAGAGCGATCTTAAGGCAAATTTGATGACAGCCTGAATATTTCTTGAGGCTGTCAGTCAGCTTGAACCTGCTGCCAGAGTAGTAGTAAACAAAGCAGCCTGAAAACCAACCCAAAACAACAGAAGGGTCAATATATTGCTTTGCTGGACAGGAACTATTCAATTCTTAGTTGTGGGGAGAGGTCTAGCTATCAACATGAGAGAAACTTTTATGGATAGAAGGGGAACTCACAAGGAGAGGTCCTCAGCTTCCTGACGCACGACACTCACTCGGCTTTTCTTTGGTAAGACAGGAGAGTTCTGGTCAGACACTCTCTGGTAGAACAGCATGTAGGCATTCCAGTAGCGCCGGCGCACGTCGGGGTAGGGATTTGCTGTGGGGGAAAAAAACACAGTCTGTGAAGGCCCTTGAAGGGTTAGTACCTTTCTCATTCCTATATGGAAGCAAAACTGGGGGTACAAGTAATGTGAACTGCAGCAGTATAAATTGGTCAGATCAAGACATCAGTCTGTGTCAGTGATTAAAACTGTCTGAATTATCAAACAGGTGAATATTGGAAATGTACTTGGAATAAATTCCTTAAAGCGGTGAAAAGTTCAACAATGCAATGCCACACTGTGTTCTATGCAGTCATTCTCACTAGCATAAAATAAGGGATGTTTTGTGTTTGGCTGGGGTTTGTTTTACACTGTTTTAACAAGGTGCTATTTTGCTTTTCAGTCTCTGCTTTTAAGTCTACAAAGTGCTGGACAACAGTGAATATTGTTCAATTCACATCAGGCCATACACAAACTGTTATGTCCTTCAGTAAAGGGAAGGCTTTAGGGAAAAAATGCTTCAGAAGGATTATTAGCACAAGTAACTCAAAGTACCTATAAAGGACTAAGCTCCACTGCTACTGAAATCAGTATGAAATATGAAACTATTGTAAATCAGTCTGTACTTCTGCTTACATTGATCGTAGACTTTAGGTCTATACTCTCCACCAAAACATTCATATTCCAAGGTTTCATCAGTCAAATCAAATTCTTCAACAACGGTGTCATTAAATTTATACCACTTTCCTTTTCCACATCCTCTGTGATCAAAACAGAACATAAACACAAGAGAAACAAAGTTATTTGATTGTCTCAGTAAAAAAACAAACTACCCTAAATATCCTAGAAGTGACAAGCCTGAACTCACATTTGTTTTGACAGTAAGAAGAAAGCTTAGTTCAATTGATGTCCAAGTTGCATTTAAAAAAACAACTTTGATTAAAACTATGAGAACTGTTCAACCTGCAACTCAGTGTCATGGGAAGCCCTCAAACTGCAACACTTGGCACATAAGAATTAATGAGAATTTTATACTATGATGTCCCATATTATTGTGCCATTGCCTCATGATGAGGTGTTGAGAAAGGGAAGAGTGGTTCCAGCAGAGCTCTGGATGGCTCCATGCACCTTTCCAGAACGAGAAGTCTTCAGGCAGCTCTCAAACCTCCCACATGAACCTTTTTGCCCATTACCTCCTGTCCTTGATGAAGGAGTAGTAGTGCCCTGCGTGTGCCTGGCCGCTGTGGACGATGACACCAACGAGCTCGTAGTTTTCCGTAGGAGCAACTTTCTTCCTTGGGGAGCCTCCTCCTCCCTGGTCTGTGTTCCTGCCATTTTCCCCCACTTCTGAGGAGGAGTCCTGACGAGCCATCCCTGACACAGTGTAAGGTTCCATGTTCAGCATCCAGGGAAACTGTTTGGAAAGAGATTTGGGATGAATCAAGACATTGCAGTGTGTGTACGCTTCCTGTAATTTTATGAGAATGGTATTAATACTTCCCACGCTGGGAACACCAAAGGAAAACATGGAACTTCAACTTCTTATGCTTATTACACAGAAATTAAATAAAAAACTCCCTTTAAGGAGGTTTTTTGTCTTGCTTTCTGAAAGGACCCTGAGAATGCTGCAAACAAGAAAAGCTCTAAGAAAAAAATCACTTGTTTTCTGTAGCACTACCATATTTTAAGTGTAAGTGTATCACATACTTAAAATCTTTGTATCAAAATGGGGGGAAAAGAAGGAAAAATGAATAGGAAGAACAAGAGTCCACTACACAAAGTAGTTGGGGAAGGCACTGTAAAGAAAAGTTTTCTTACCCTTATTTGTTCATCGTATTTAATAGAACGGCCGCTCTCCCAGTCAAAGCCAAATCTCATCAGGTGAATCACCAGCAGGCTTGGTAAGACCTTAATGCAGGTGCGCTTCACTGTAGTTCTCTTAAAAAGAAACAAGAATATCACCTCTATCTGATACCCCAGGCAACCTGCAGCATTCCTCTAGAGATGCACAGTGAAAATCCAGCCATGGGAAGCAGAGTGTCCATGGGACGGCTGGGATACATCTCAGTATGTCACACAATATTTTATAATCCTGCCATCCCCCTAAATTTTTAGTTTACAACATGAGTTACAGGCATTGAACCTTTTGTCTTCAATGTAGCAAGAGTGAACAGCATCTAAGCATGGCTTCCATGACCATGTAGTGCTTAGAAAACATCAAACTGCACATGAATTTTCTTTCACAAAAATTAAGGATCAATACCTTTTCTTTGCACTTTTCACAGTAGTATGCATTGCTTCCTTCCAGAACCTCTCCTCTAACAAACTGATCCAGTGATATTTCCAGGCTTTGACATGAAGTCACACCAAGGTTGAGAGCCATGAAGGCTTCCTCACGCTCATACCTAAATTCAGAAGAAGAGCAGAGTAGAACTTACCCAGCTTGCAGGAACAAGAATATGCTTAGGAAAGAACATTGCATTTGCCCCACAACTCTCACAGCTGTGATGCTCACAGGGGCATTTATCTACTTTCCAGTGCTACTTTGACCTACATTTAATTAGTTCTGGGAGCACATAACTTGGTAACTGATGCACTAAACGTAACATTACCTGTGAGGACAGTCCTTGCAGATCTTCTGATCAGAGAAGATTCCTTGAAAAGTATTCTTAAATATTTGGTCTCTTCCTATTTTCTGTTGGAGATGAAAAGTTAGACATCAGTTGGATATATTGCAGGGTGGAAGACCAAGAAATCAGTAGGAATTTTAAACCTTTGAATACTGTGCAGATTATAAAAGAAGCCAAATGGCTCTCTGCCTTCTTTTCTAAAGATCAAAGCAGAAAGAGAAAAAAGGTACGAAGGACATGCATATGAACCAGGAAAGAAATTGCTGAGGTTTTTACCTTGAGGTACTCATCCATTTGATCTATAAGACTGGTGAAGAACTCATAAGCATCCTGTTGCTCTCTAACATAAAGTTCCTTATTCCACATCTTGAAGATCTATATAAAGTATAAATATATGTTAAAAAGTGGTTGTTTCATACCTATATCACTAAGAAAAGTAATTTTTTATATAAATTTGTCATTTTAACGTATTTTGATTTTTTGAATTAGAACTTACTTTATCTCTATACATTCTGCAATGAGAAAAGGCTGAATTAATTATTACTTTTTAAGTAGAAAAGCTACAGATTCTAAACAAAAAGATGCAATACCTTCCAAAAGTTCTCAGGTACATAATACTGTAGCTTGCTTTCCATCAAATGACCAAAAAGAGATTGAACTTGATAGAACACATTGTCATCAGGATTGTCTGTATCATCATCAATGGAAAGCAAGGCCTGGAAAGAAACAAGTAACTTTATTAAATTGGTTTTTGGAAAAATTATTACTGTAAGCTGTCATGGCACACAGCACTACAACTTAAAATTTGTATACTTACTGTGCATATTAATACACACACAGTTGACTTTTTTTTATTTACAACTTATTTACAAATGGTGCTAAGATGAAGTAGTTCAAATGAAACTAATTCCAAAAAGAGGACTTTATTGGATGCTGGACTAATTACCTCTGGGAGACCAGGCTGCATATACAGCTGCTGGAAAACAGCATTCATGTAACAAGTAGCACCACCATTCTTCAGTCCCACAAATCCAGAAATGGAGCGACTGTCCACTGGTGGAAGATACTAGAATGACAAAAACATGAGACTCCAACAACATTCTCTAGCTTTTATAACCACCTTTGTATTGTAGAATCACAGAATGGTTTGGGTTGGGAGGGACCTTAATCCACTCCCAATCCCCTGCCATGGACAGGGACACTTCCACTGTCTCAGGTTGCTCCAAGCTCTGCCCAACCTGGCCTTGGACACTTCCAAGGATGAGGCAGCCACAGCTTCTCTGGGCAGCCTGTGCCAGGGCCTCCCCACCCTCACAGGAAAGAGTTTCTCCTAATATACAACCTAACCCTACTCTCTTTCAGTTTAAAACCAGGCCCCTTGTATACGAGCTGTTAAGAACAATTTAATGGAGAACCAGGAATATAAATTCTGAAAAACTGCAAGAGTGCTGTATGTGGTCATTTAAATATTTAACACATTGCACAACACTCCTGAAAACGGCCTGAGATGTAATAATAAATAAAACTTGTGATATTTAGGAAATACTTTCTTACTCAGATAACAATAGACAAAGACACACTGGAGTATCTGCATCTGAGGAAGATCAAATGGATCTGCATTTACCCTTACCTGCCTTGTGTCATTTTGAACTGAAGACCATGGAAATCTCATGAATGAAGCAACAAAATAAAACATGCCCAGTACTCCAAAGCATACTAACACAAATAAAAAAAAGGCTTCTTGCTTACATCAAACTCCTTGGTGAGTGCAGGGTCACACTGGTGGTGCATAGAAAGCAGCTCCTTTGTAATAAGCTGGAGATTGGAGGGTGAGCTATCAGCCAGCATTACCAGCACTTCATAAGCAGCTAATCTGCTGTCTGCTGTACTGCACCTGCAAAGAAAGCCACACCTGAGATCTGCTGGCTAGATGACTCAATTATTTCTAATTCCAGAAAGCTGTATTACTCAGAACAAGCAACAATTAATGTTCTAAAGGACACTTCAAGTGATAAAACACTCCAGAGGGACTGCAGAGTGCTATTTTTTTTCTTTCTTGGGGTAGGAGAATGGGGAAGAATCCAATGAGAAGAGTGGCAAGAGGAACACTCCTTTAAACAAGCCTCCTTTACTGACATGGATACACTTGCTAACATTCAGTAGCAAGGAAAAGGGAGTGCTCTAAAAGAAGACACAGAATTGGTTGCATTTCTGAGGACAGACAGACAGATACATCTCCAACACTGATGGAGACAAAATGACTTATTTACAGGGAGGGAAGCTTGGAAAGAGCTAGACCAGATAACATCCTTGCTACAAGAGATTAGCTTAGACCTGAGCTAGACCACTACAAAACACTTCCAGCTCTTTTCAGTGATCATTCAACACAGCAGCCCTTTCTTCTGAAGGCCAAAGAAAAGGCTTTATTTACTTTAAGCAAACAAAAGAGCATGCTTGGTATGAACTGCAATGGAGCAAAACACCAAGGCATATGAAGTCCCACTCATTTCAGGGTTTCAAATGCTCCACTGGAACCTTCTTTTGGGTTTGTGGAAAGGCAGTGAGGATATGCCTGATCTAACACCAACTACTCAGTGCAACACAAACAATCCAGCTGCATTAGCTCAGAACTCCACAGGAGCTAATTTACACCCTTCAGATACTGTATGGCCACAACAGCTGTGACAGGAAGGAGAAAGCCCACTCTTTTTTCTCCAGTTGATCTATTCTGGTCTATATCAGCTTTCTCAGGTGCAAGGAGACTTTCTTGGTTTTAGTTTTTTTACAAAATGGGTACGGAGAAGGGAAAAAGAAAGTAGTGGAACTTTTGAGATTCTCTTTCACAAGGAGTTTGGGAAGTTAATTTCCTGCTCATGTTCCAATTTAGCCAACTTCCCAAGCAGTAACGAGCTAAAGGAATATTCTTTGGACTCATGAAATCAGCATTCAGTTGTGCCTGAAGTTCATCACTGATCTAACAAAGCACAGACTTTGAAGTACAGAAATGCAACGATATTGGGTCACACAAATACTTATAAAATGCTATTTGGGCATTTATGTAGGAAGTGTAGAAAACTGGAGAAATGCTCTACCATTGGTATTAAATCCTGCTGTCTGTAGGATTTAATATTGACATTTGCAATCATGAGATCCAAGACAAAACTCAACACAAAAGAAGGATTTTTACTTTGGATGGAAGTCTTGCTGACTGATTGCAGCACTGCCTGCTGGGGAATGGCTATTCAGAATAATCCTGGATGCTCGGAACAGGAAATCATCCAACAATGGCTTAATCAAAGATGAACCTGAAACACAGCAATCCACATCTACTGTTAAATACTTCTATTATCACTGGGAATGCCAAAAGGTGTTCCATAACAACAAATCACTGCACAGCACACTATCAACAAATATTTTATCCAATGTTAAAGGTACCACCAAAATCAGTCCTTATAGCTCTGGATCACTTCTACTGATGTCTTCACACGTGCTGTCCAGTCATGTGCTAATGCTGAATTCACACCGGTCTAGCCAATTTAAAGAGGAATACTTACCAACCATTTCCTTCTCTGCCCCACAAAGTGAAAGGAGAGTCTTGATGAGCCTCAAGTGTCCTGCCAACAGGATGTTATCAGCCTCACTCGTCTCGCACTCGGCCGTACGGTTGGGCTCGAAATTGTCGAGCCAGGTGATCTCATCTTCTAACATGGCAGCTGGGCTTATCTTCAGCTGCTCCATTTCTGATGCTGCAAGAAACAGAACACAGAAAAAATTAGCAGCTTTGGAGATGCAGAATATAAATACAAAGAATTTCAAACCGTTTGGTAATGGTTTTTGTCCCCAAGTAAATCCCTTCCGCCAAGGAAATCGGTTCACTTTCCAGAAGGAATGAGCTACCCAATGCCAAGAACAGACCATGCCAGGCACTAGCACAGGACAGTCAGCACACTGGCAGGTCACTCTGAGTTCAAGGTGCAGTAATTCCTCTGTGAAGGCAATTCTACATCTTTTCTACAGAAGGAAGATGAGCTTGGAAGCTGCCATCAGAATGACTGAATCAGGTGTGTGCACATACTTACATGTCAGGTCATCCAGTAACTGACATCTCAGGTCAAAATATTCTGTACACTGGGACAAAAGTCTGAAACAGGTATAAATAGAAGAAAGGTATACTTAAAATCATAAACTTTTCTCTAAGTGGTTGTCTTTAAAGTCTATGCGTTCTGCCCATCTAACCCAAAGCAGCATACCCATCTAGGTGTGCTTCTGCATGCTGCAGCTTTAAAAAAGTTCCCTCCCAACAGCTACTTCTGAATGTTAGGAATCATATTTAATCCTGATTTCTTCCCTCACCTCATTGCAATTCTAATCAGTTATCAGTTGAAAACAAAACAACAACATGCTTTAACTTCTCAGTTACTTCTCTAGAATTGCAGAACGTCTACTTCCAACAGTTGGAAAGTGCTAACCCCTTTTTCCTCAGAGCTTCCACAGTGCTGCTTATTTCAAAATGTGTCAGATTTGCTTCCTCAATAAACACTCATCTGGGTTACCTCTGGTTGATTCCTCTCATGATGCTGGTTGGTGACCAAAGAGGCAGCTGGGCCCCAAGAACAACGCTCAGGAGGAACTGGTTTGGCTTCTGTACATCTGGGTGAGCTGATGTGTCTGTCTGGCTAAGGGTGTACAACTGGTCGCAGGCAACGCGACGAATCTGAAACGGCGTCATTGGCAAACACCAGAAGTTACTCAAAGGTTGAAAACATCCCCACACTTCTGTGATGTTAGAAATCTAACAGAGAAAATGGCCACTGAAAGGGTGCAAACCAGGCTATCAGCTCTGCACTCACCAGCCAGGGTTTCTACAAATTTAACAAACCCTGTTCATCCCTGAGTGAAAACCTCTGATAAACGCAAATTATAAATTCAGATCGAGGGGAAAGATGCAATGAGTTCATGCAAAATAGACGACACATGATGAAATGAAGTAAGCATAAAAATCTCTAGATTTTAGAATATCCAGGGCAATCTTAAATCAGAAAGAATGAATTTTAGGAGGGTTCCAACACTTGGAATAAATTTTCAAAAGTTCAGAAGAGTCCATTAAATTTTACTCAAATCAAAGTTACTCGAAACTTTCCCTGAAATACTAGTTTTACAGAATTTCTGTCACCAAAATGAGACTATTTTCTTTAGACTAGTCACAGCACAGTCCTGTGCATCTCATGGATGAAACAAGCCTAAAAAGTGTAATATTACAGCATTTTCTATCAACCCATCACCAGATACTGGAATTACTAACAATTACAGAGGTTATTTATTCAAATATTAAACTGTGGGAATACTTGCAATAAACAATTTTATGTTCAGACCACATGAAATTATCGAAACACACACATTTCAGAAGGAGAATTTAGAAAGTTTTCAGAGAAAGACCCTCACCTCAGCACTTGGTGATCCAAGCAGAATATCAATGATGAAATCAGCAACACAAGGCAAATTGTAAAAAGATCCTGGAACAGAAGGGTACCAGGCTATCTTATTAAAAATAATATTTTAAAATAAGTCAGTTACAGTCTTGCAGTAAAATACCACAAGACCTAGAGGTCATCAATACAGAAAAGCAGTAAAGGCTATTTCCTGATCTCCTTCCCTCACCAGAGGCTGCCACCATGATAAAACAGCATTTTCCTTGCCTTCCTGCACCACCACTGTTTACACTTCCTGTACACAAAGACTCGAGTACTAAACACGAGCTATGCAAACAGCAGCACTTACAGAATTACATACTTCAAAGGCAGTGCAAATATTTATATTCTGGCAGTAAGTCAGCTTTCCCAAAACACTTCACTAAGGCACAGCACTACATGCCTTAATTCAGTCCTGGAAAAAAAAATCCCTGTAATTTTAAATGAAATACTGTGTTTTTAGTTTGAGCTCTCTCAGCTAACAAAGCTACAAGTTTCTCATTTTTTTTTTTACTTGACTGTATCCAAAAGCCTCTTCCCACCTGGCTTATACTCCAAATAGTGAATAATCCAATTTTTTTCCATACCTAGCTGCTGACTACGTAGCTGAAGGCAGGTTACTAAGAGAGACAAGGCTTCCCCAGCAATGAGAGCATCTTTGGTGGACACAGACTGCTGCCTCACACAGATCCCAGCGTGCAGCGCCGTGGGCTCCCCTTCGCTTCCTGAACTGCAGTTACTTCCTGCATTTAAAAAAAACAAACAAACAACTGCTGTAATTAATTAATTTTTTTCTTATATTTTCAGCTTTTGGTCAGTTCTCTGCAATTTAAAAACTTCTCTGAATGCCAGATGAATGTACATAAATTTGCTCAGATTTTTTGTAATTTAATCATATAATGTCCCAAGCCAGAAGAGACCCAGGAGGATGAACATCCAATGAATTCAGCTTCAAGCTCCTAAAGTGTTCAATTAAGATTAAACCAAACCCTTTTAGATTGGTTTAGGGACACAGTTAACCCACCTGAGCTGCTAAGTCTGTTTCTAATTCCAGCAGGGAAGAGAGTGTTGCTCTCTTTGATGGGCTGACTACTTCCCACGAGGTCCAGGCGTCCCGCAGCAGCAGCCCACGAGAGGCGCATGAAACAAGCCACTGTGGAGGTGAAATCGTTCACCTCCATGGTCTGCAGGAACAAGAAGCAGCAGTTACTTCTGTGGCACTCAACAATCTTTGTTAATCACAGGGACAAGAGGAATGTATCTTCTGGATCATGTCAAATTGACATTAACATTTGTCTTCTTCTCTCTTCTCTACATAGGTTCAAGGATTCAAGAGTCTTTTTGTTCCCAATAAGGGATTAGTATTGCTGCCTTAGGAGAAGTAATTAATTTTTAAATTCTCCACGAGGATAGACACCCTTTTCACCTATCTGGAGTCAGGCATGCTGATTTCAATCATGCAATCCATCTGGGAAGCACTGCCCAACAACCTAACACAGCATACTTGTCACATTAACTATGAAGTTTCTTTCAACTGGACTGAATGAGTTTTCAAATAACATTTTCTTAAGGTACTGAAAAGAAAAAATTTCCTTTTTCTCCACAGTACCATCAAGCAAATTTAATTTTTAATGAGTTATTTGAAAAAACAAAACCAACTTGTCCAATTCCTTTTAATTCAAAGTATCATGGATTATAAAGCCGCAAGTTCAAACAGGAACCTTCTCCTTTCAATTCACAGAAAATTAACAAGAATAAGATCTTAAGAGTTAAGCATGACTAAAGATAAATCAAAGTAAGATTTCTGGATACATCTATTTCTTGTAAGCACTTTTGGGGTACTGCTTCCTTTTGTAGTGCCAAAATAATTTATGGGAATGTTAAAATTCAGACCAAGACTGGAAGAGAGACTGATGGTCAAAATTTTCAGAGGCTTTTATATGGAGTCAGGGCAAAAACCTGTATAAAAGACAGATTGATTAAAAATCCAGCTGCCACTGGAGATGACACTGCTACATCAGAATCATCAAACACTTCCTTACTTGTATGGCAACTCTTGCAGCTGGGATGATTTCTTCTACCCTGATGGAGGATCTGTCAGACACAGAGAGCTGGCGGTAGGAGGACTTCTCAGGAGTTCCACAGATGGACATCTGCCTGCTGGCCTGCCGGCTCACATTGCGGAAGGGCCGTGAGGACAGAGCTTCCACCCCATCCTTAATGAAATCCTCATCCAGCAGGGTGGGCATTGTCTGGCCAACCAGCAAGAACCTACACTCACAGAGCAAAAACATCAGGCTTGTGTTTGAACGCTCACGGAGTGAATGAAACATAACTCAAAGTACCAATTAATCTCAAATACTAAAAGCTGCTAAAAGCCAACAAAGCAGCACTTTCTCTAATGAAAAGCAATCACATACCTTGCAAGTTGCAGGCAGATGGAATAGACTCCTTGTCTTGTCTCATAGTCTACCTCTGATGGGATGGAATCTCTCTGCATCACATTCACCACCAAACTTAAAAACAAATCAATAAGACAGACTCCATTTGGAAATGTTTCACGTTAGGAGAGCTGCAATTAATTTGTCTCTATCCTTCCTTCCTCCTATTCACTCAGCTGAGTCCCAGTTCAAACTTTGGAGGCCAGCATCTTCATTTCCCCCTTTTATCATATCCTCTTTCCCCTACAGATGGAAGCTTCCTGCTCCTGCTGGAAAATGCTTCAGGATCTCTTGGGCAGAGCAATGTCATGGACAGAATTACTAAGAACCAAGTATACTTGATAAATCTCACATAATCAGCATTGTCAGGTCTTCCAAACCACTCACACTGTGCCTCAACTCTTATCTGAAGGGTCTGCATTTTCAAGGCTGTAATTACAAATTTAATTTGGTTCTCACTGCATGATCTATACTTCGACTGCTTAGAACGTCCACTGGTGTCTACACAGGAGAGTGCAATGTACACACTTGAACCAAAACACTTAAATGTCACTAAACTATCCAAATATAATCCAAACTTTAGTATAAGCTACACTTCACAAGCTTACTTGTGCCTAATTTGATTTTGAGGTTTAACAGCATGTACTCTGTTACATGGGGCAGCTACTGGACTGTGGTAAAAAAGCCTTGGGTGGATTTTTTCTCTGAGAAAGAAGCTGACAGGTGTATTAGTGTGCTACCCTGTGGAAATGGGAAACCACATACAACTGCTAACTAAATGAAGTGCTACAAATTGAGTCAAGGTTTTGAAATCTAACCTCAAACCTCCTGCTCTGAGGAAGTTTTCACAGAAAGACTTGGCACAGTTTCTTGCCATTTCATCATCTGCAGTTGGCATCAGCTTGGAGCTCAGCACCTACAATAAATGAATAAATAAGCAGATGTAAACCACCACCCTTCACTGTTTTTTATGTGTTGAAGTTTGAAAGTGTAACGGAAAAAAAATCCACTACAAATGAAGCAATTAATAATACACTTAACACAAAGCTGCAGTCAGTAAAGAGAAATCTCATATATCAAATAAATCTCAAATATTCAGTACAACTACGGCAATTACAGATGTTTATTCTGAACCAAAGGGCATTTTGATCTCATTGCAGTTTACAGGTTAAGGGAAACGATGAAGTACATGGAATGTCATCTTCTGGTTCATGTGGTGCTCCTTATGAACCCAAATTATTCTTGCTTCCAGATTTTCAATTGACAGTATCCCATAAAACACCCTACAGATGGTTTATTTATTGATTCACACCTTCTGAAATATAATTCAGTTGCTATTATTCTGGTGTTTCTTTGTAAAAGATGGCTCAGGTAATTCTAGAGGCCTTATGATCACCACCACTTCATCATTCCCCTCCTGTTTTAAATCAGCACTAAACTTCAGAGTGGAAACACACTCAGAAACATGGCCAGAAGGAAGTCTGTGGTCTCTGTGGGTCAGTTCTCATTTGTTTATAATCCGTTTCACTTCACATAAAAAAACCCCAACACCCAAACAAACCAACCAACCAGAAAAAAAACCCCACAAAACCCCCACAAAAACCTCAAAACCATCAACCAAACAAACCCTAGCCCCTCCCAAAATCCCAGAAAATCCCCCAGATATTATTTACTTTCTTGAAAAGTCTCTTTGAAAGCCAACAATGCTGCAAACAAAATACATCTCTTCCAGGTTCACAGGTCAGAAGAATGTTTTACAGACTTCCAGACATGAAATCTTATCACCCCCTGGACATCTGCAACATTCAATTTTCATCTCTTTCATATGTTCTGCAAATTTCCTGCACACATTTTTTTCAGAAAGCAGTTCAGACTGGTTCCCATATTTTCAACAGATCACCAGCTGAGGGGATAAAAAAGCACATATTCCTTTTCCTGACAGAAATCATCTTCCAATTGGCTTGACTGGAGTTGAGGAACGAGTCCACTCATATAATCTACACATCTAATCCAATTTATTACTTCTCATCCCTTGCCAGAAAAGCAAGCAATTTCTTACTTGCTTTTACTACTATTTTCTCTGGCACAGAAGCAGCAGATAACAGTCCCATCCCACTGCAATATAACCTGTCAGTTCAACAAGGCACCCTAAACCATTTGCTTCGAGTTGTAGAACTTGTCAACATATTCCAAAGACATAATCAAGTATCTTTCACTCCAGCTGTACAGAAAAGGGGGGAATCCTAAGGCAGGAGTGTGATGACAGTGTAGGAAGATGAAGAGCTAACATTAGACTGTGGAAACCTAAAGGGAAGCAATTATGAGAAAATTCCTACAGTAATCTTGGCACACACCATGAAGGAAAGAGAGTAACTTTGCCTAATGTTCTGGAAGCAGTTGGCAATCAGAACATTGCAAGTCCTTCAACCTCAAGTGGTTCAAACCACATTTGTAACGGGCCTTTAGCAACAGTAGGGCTTGCAAGTAGAACTAAACACTGTCCAGCTTTCAGTGTGCAGGTTACAGTGTCCTACAAATGACATCAGCTGAACTCCTGGACTCCTTAAAATCCATTCACTGAACTCTAGGAAAGAATCTTTACAGGGTCCAATCCAGCATTTTTGCTAAAGCATTTAGGAGATGCTTAGGGGTAAAAAAGTTCTATGTATTCCACTCTACCTGTGCAGACAAAACAGGCCAGAGGCCTCTTGGTGAAAGCCCTGCATGTTTGGATAGTGAAAATTCTTCCCAGCTGAATGTTTTGTAAAAATACTCCTCCACGGACAGAAAATGGGAGACTTATAGAGCACAGAAGTTTCTGACAAACTTAATCAAGCGAAACTAATTCCACTTAAAATATCTCCCATTAATTTCTAAGGTCCAACTTTTTTTTAATACATATTTTTTATATATATACACACTAAAAATTGCATATTCAGAGATCTAGAGATTCAAGCAGGAATTTCACCTAAACAGTAAGACTTTGATGTTTTTTTGCTCCTCTCCACTTACTTCAGAACATTCCTTCCACCTTGCAAATCACATAAAGAGGGGCCTGGTTTCTCAGTAAAGTCTTGGAAGGGGAACTTACTGTTCCTTTCATTCTGTGTAAAATTTATCACACGCATAGAAGCAGACAGTGCCATGATATTTGCATTACAACCCCATCACAGTGGACTCCTGCCCAAAAAACTTAGAAATACTTAACTCTTAGTGCTCAGAAACTCAGAAAGAAGCAAATTTGTTTTCTTACCTCTAAATTGTAGAGCACTCTGAAGGTGGACATGCCTGGAGCAAAAGACCTGAAAAGACTTTCTAGTATTGAACTGGCACTGGGCTGATGTTGGTGTTTTGAAGATAAGGACGGGGATTTTGAGGACTGAGAACTGGATTCTGAAAGCAGTGTTTTCTAGGAGGAAAAAGCCACAAAAGAAGTTATTTTGAGATTCCTGTGTTCTGCTGCAATTGGGAATACATTTCTTATAGCCCCTGTAATAACCCTCTCACCTCTGGCTGCTTGGAAATAAGTCAATAATGAACATTGACTTAACATGAACGTTATTTTGCAGTAGTTTCAAACCCTCCATTATTATAATCTGACAGGGAATTTAAGAAACCCGATAGTAAAATCCTCTTTGTGTAGCTCACCATGATCAATTATTTAATCCATACCTTCCTTCCCAGGGAATCAAGCTGATCAAGAGCCTCCTGAATAGCTGGGTCAGTGGGAATCAGGAGCAGAAGTTTCCTCACTCGCAGTGTTATCCTGAAAAGAAATGAGAAGTTATTTGCACAAAATGGGCTCAGCCACACTGGCCTGGTGGATGCCTGCACACAGTGCAGTGAGTATTCAAACTAGGCACTGTGAGCAGTTCTTCAACATCTAGTAACCATTTAATTTGCTTACCTTGGCTCCTCCAGGTTGGCAAGCTGGTAAAGCATATCAAACACATTACACACGAGAGCCATGACTACTCCAGGGAGGGATTTCTCCTGAGAATTAAGCAGAAATACAAAGGTTTTTCCCTTCCTTCTCTGTTACATGTAAATTTAACACAGCTCTTCACAGAAGCAAATGGCCCAGATGCCAACCTGACCCACAGAAGTCCCAGCTACTTTCTAGGCTGAGACAATATTTAAATTTTTACATTATTCCATTTCCCTTTTACCAGTCAATTTTTGAAGTCAGCTGTTATGACAAGCAAAATACAAAGCAGACCAGGAGTGACCTGAACATGCCAGTTGATGCTTCTTAGTTTATCTTCACACTGCAGCTTTATTAGTAACGAAAATGCGAAATTCTCTACCCTCAACAAATACACAAAAAATTAAACCAGATGGGTCCTGTTTGTTTAAAAGACCCTGCAGAGATGAATAAACACCAAGCAGGCTACCAGAGGTGAGAGAGTACAGATCCTAAAGTCCAACCTGCATGCACAAGGCAGCTGTGTATTTAGATGACTTGTTTCAATTGCAGTTTGAAAGCAAAACCAGATTACTAAAGATTGGATGATCTTACTGGAGCTCCTACTCTCTCCCCCAACTATCCCTGCTTCAGGAAAAATCTGAGGGAAGGCTTCAGGTCATATTATGCTGTACCTGTTCCATTGCATAGGAGGAACTAAATACACTGCTGCTGTTGCTGGAACTGGTTGAGGAATCTGCAGAGCTCCCTGATGGAGTCCCACTTCCCGATGTTTTTACTGTAAGGATTTGTTCATCAGAGAAGCCCAGCTGGTGGAGTAGTTTCTGATCTTTGTTTACAGTTAGCTAAAAGAAAATATTTATCCTTTAGTTCTGGAAAAGACTCAATTTCATAAAGAATGGGAATTCTTTGTAGTTAACATACCAGGCTGTCATTGGCAAATATCTGTATATTATCCACAGGTGAATTCAACATCTTCGCTATCTTCCACCTGACACTTCCTACAGTTTCATTGCTATGAGCCTGTGAAATTAAACAACACTGGTTCAGTAAGTCTGCTCGAGCAGTAACTGTCAAGAAAAATTAAAATCTTCCACAAAAGTCTTCATGCACAGGGTGGTAAAAGTATCGTCCATAAGAGTGACAGGGCAGGGCAGCAGAGAAATGCTCTAACACCAAAAACTTATTTTTCCCACCCTGGAATGATGATCAAAATACATTTACTCCACGGGCACTTCCATATTCATATTTTTAACATTTTCAAGAAGAGTTTTCAAGCTGACTGGAGTCCTTATAACCATCTTACTCTATACATAAAACCCAGCAAGAGTGGCTACATAACCAACAGTCCATGGCACACACAAGATGTGCACACCTACCTCTATGGTGAAGGTATCTTTGGTAGACTCATATGTAACATTAAGGGTTAAAAGATGTCCATGGAAAGAGGCACCATGAGGTAGAATAGTTCTGGGAACAGAGTAAAGGTCCTACAGGAAGAGAAGGATGACAGTAAATACCACCCTTGAAAATGAAGACATTTCTGTGATGGTTGGTAACTAGGGTTGCACGTTAAAATAACTTTTACTGTTTTTAATAAGTTGGAAGTTGTGTTCTTAGCCTTGCCTAGAAGGAAATTACACATCTTACCTCTATTGTTATCACGTAACGCTCTGCCAACAGCAGCAGTCTCTCAATTATTACAAGTTTAGTTGACCTAAAGATAAACATTGAGAACAAGAGTAACTTGTCTCGCAGATTAATTTCCAACGCCCACGGGTAACTACCATGAATTGTCTGGTTTTGAAGGTACCTTCTTAAACTTGGAGTTAATTCAGCAGAAATGAACTAGGAAAACAGGCCAAGAGGCTTGTGTTGTACTGCTTGAGATGTTGCCAGCTTCAGAGGAAGCTCCATGTTTCTAAAGGTCCTGCCCTATGCTCCTATATTGAAGTTACTCATATTCAGGTATGACTAAGTTAGGCTCGAGGTTAAAAACCCATCCTTTTCTCTCCTAATTTAAAAAGAACCAAAATCAAACCCCATTGCCCCAGAAATATCACGTGATTAAGAGGCTGGTAATAAAAATAAACCTGTGGGTTTTTTTGCTTTGTTTTGTGTTTTTTTGGTTGGTTGGTTTTGGCTTTTGTGGGGTTGGAGGCAGGGTGGTTTTTTGGTTTTGATTCGTTGTTTTGGGGTTTTTAAAATTTTTTTAATGTCTATTTGGCTTTGGTTTTCTTTGTTTCATTGTTTCTTTTTATTTAAACAAAGGTTTTTCCAAATCTCTGGAACCCCTATTGCATAGCAAATTGGAATATTCAATTGAGAAACCACCAAAATATACAACTACCAATTACTGAGAATTTTAATTAGCACTCGAAATCTTGTGGAAAGCAGCTGGGAGCAAATGTCTACTGTCATATTTATTCCTTGAGAGGCTAGCCTACCTGTAAGGAGACTGAACTGATGTTGCCACTGTAGGCATAGCAGTTGCTGTAAGCATTTTTGTAGCTCTTGTAACAGCGTGTGTTAACGTTGGACCGCCGAGCGCAGAGCTGGCTGCCTGCAACACAGAGCAGAGCAAGGACTGCTTTACAGGGACACTCAGGATGTCCTGGAAAGCTCAGAGGACAAAAAATATTTGTGGAAAGAATTTTTTTTTAAATGGAATTATCATAGACAATTATTCTAAGGTACAGAACCAAAGGGATGTAGGTACAAGAATAATTAAAATTTGTCCTTCACCTCTAATCGTGTGTAGCAATCAGCAATGAATTTCTTGTGCAGTGATACTGAATCCTAAAGACAAAATGTACAGATTAATTAGAACTTAAACTAAAATCATGGGAATTACTCATAAACTACCTAGAACCCAACAAATTAAACAGCTGAACATGCAGAGTATCAAGACTTTATGAATGTCAAAGCACATTTATGTACAAATATATGCCTACCTTTTTCAATCTAGGAGTTAGATTAATATAGCTGTAATTTATTATCAGTTGAATAGCTTCATTGGCAATTTCTTCATCTGGTGACTCCATTGCAATCTTCCAAATGAAATCCATTCCTATTAATTCCAGTTTTTCTACACTCTACACAAGAAAGAACAACAGTAAAACATGACTTCATGGATTTCTTACACAATAGTGAGTTGAACCACAGGGACAAAACTGTCTTAGATCTTGTTGGAAAAGCACCTTCTGATTAAAACTTAAAAATTTTCTTTTCCAACATGCTGCCAAACTTTGGCACAGTGCAAAGTTAAACCAACTGCTGCACATCTGTGTATTTACACAAGAAAAAAAAAATTGTTTACTGGTGGGAAAACAGGTTCCAAAGAACAATCTCAGTCAAGCCAACTGAAAAATTAAAAAATTTAAAAGCGTGGAGAAATTTAATCTAGAATGGAATTTGTTTCAAAGAAGTCAACACAGTAACTAACCACACAATAAATCATCACAAAACCTGCTATGATCCTTGGCAAAAAATTCTGCATTTGAAGTAAGTTCTCTGTGATAAAGATCTAAAACGCCTATGGAAAACTACTTAACATATAACCATTAATTTAACAAAGCCATTGAAGGATCAGAGCTAAAAATTATAGTAGGTTAGAATTTAAATATGATAAGCCTAACTCCCATGCAAAGAAGAAAAGTAAAAAATACTTGAAGAATGACTTTCCCTGCTAGGGAGAAGGAAAAATTGCACACTAGAATTCATGATTATTTTAAAAAAATAGTGCACTCATTCCTCCTGCAAAGTTTCACAAGCTACAAACCTGCAAAGTTTCACAAGCTACAAACCAGCTTCCAGCTACCAATTGCTGAATTTTAACTGTTGAAATTAACTCTCCAAGTTTTAGCTTCAGAATTGAACAACGCTAATGCTACAAGGACAATCTGCACATTAATACAAACATGACTGTGTCAAACAGCTGCTACACAATCCTCATTTCACCTCCTCCTGTCCCTAAGAGGCCACAGGTAGGACACAAGAACTTGCCAGAACACACTCACCAGCTGAGTTCCTTGCCTCTTCAGTCGATGGTCACACAGGTTCACATTTTCAAAGAAAGTCTTAAATAAACTAAAACCTGTAAGTGAAAAAAAAAAAGGTGCAGGTTTTTTATTCAGGTCAGGCTTAGTTTCTATGCTTTTTTAAAAAAATGAAGATACCAAATACAGGAGATGAACTTTCCCCTCTACAACTAATAAAACTCAAAATGATAGAAAAAGACTCCAATATTCTATTGATTTATAGAACTGGTTAGATGTTGGATTTGAAGGCTTAGGAAGCAAATTTCTGGTATATATTTCAACCCCAAATCAAATCTCTGGTATTTATTTCAACCCCAAATCTGTTCACCAAAGTCACTTTCTTACCGTTCATAGTAATTTCATATGATTCCAGTTTAAGAATTTTCTCTTTGAAGAGCTGTTGCTGTACATCACTCTCCAGATCATGCTGCCCTTTTGTAAACCACTCAAAGCACATCTGTGAATGAAAGGCAGATATATTTTTTTACCCCACTGTCACATCAAATGTTTTCGTTTTCTACAGCAAACTATGTCAGATACCACAGTAACTCATCTTGTGGAGGTTTTATCTACAGCAAGAAGTTCAAAATCTCATCTCCTGGTAACCTCACATGTTATAGGGGCTGCATTGCAGCTTTAGGGTACTTCACAGTCATTTTCCACCCAAATAATGCTGAATGTCTCTTGTGACTGCACCAATCTCCATGTACCCCTTTTCAAACCAGCATCTCCAACTAATCTCCCAGCTAATGTCCCTCTTCCAGTCAAATTTAATGTCAAAAGAGCATCCTGGCCATAAGTGAACATCTCTGCTACTCTAGCCTACACAAAGCATAAAATGCATGATTAGTTTGTGTTTGCTACTCATACTCCACATGTCTCAACAAACACACATACTGCTCATGATCCATTAAAATCCCTTCTGCAACCACAGAAACCGACTCTTCAAGTTTTTCTTACCTCTCGATCCAACTCACAAACATCTTGGCCAGTTACAAGGCATTCCCAGATCTCCCTGGCACGATTCCAGCCCAAATAAAGAGTGGCTTCTTGCAGAAAAAACGCCAAAAATTTTAGATGTGCCTCCAAATACTGAGAAAGGGGAAACAAAAACTCAAGCTTAAGACTTTTCTTTCTGAAACAAGAACTCTGAGCATTCATTTCTTCTTTTTTTTTTTTGCAAGTTTAGTTGTCAAACAACAGTACACTTTAAAAAGCCTGAAAACAAAACCTGTTTGTGAGATTTATTTTTATTTTACACATACTTTGTGGCTGCCTTTCTAAAAACAAACAAACAAATCCCCTTGGATTTGTTCTTACTTTGCTGGTGGTGACATTATTTGACACTAAGTCAAAAGTAGCGTGGAAAAAATGATTATCAAAGCATTAGCAACAAACTGCTATTTGTGTGTGTGGCTTCTATGTGCTAATTAGCAAATCTGTTTCAGGTATTAAGAGCTTCACAACACATTCAAGGGTATCACCTCTACCAGGAACTGAAGCTGGTGAAGACGCTGGAACAAGCTTGGAGACAACAGATCCTAGGGGAGATTTAACTCTCCACCAGGTAAAGACTTGGCTAAGGAACTGTCATGTTTGCACAGCTTTCCTCTGCATAATAACAAGGCTACAACAAGCCTTCAGAGATAATATTAGAGCTATTTATAAATAAAAAACTAGAGCAATTATTCACCAGTGAATTTCAATAATGAAACAGCAAGGTAAAGAAATTTGGTACCTCCCGGTAAGTGTATCGGCCATCCACCAGTGTTGCTCCAGCCAGCCCTCCTGGGCCTGCCACAGATGCAGCCAAACGGTGACAGGATATCAAGCTTCCTGTCACCAACTTCACTATTTCGAAGTTCTTCTTTAAATCTTGAATAATGCTCTTGGCAATAAAATAAAAAAAAGAGAAAAGATGTTTTTAAAATAGTAGATAAACAGGGATGCGCATACAGCAGTTTGCTCTTCGACAGACACACATCTCTTATCAGAAGGAGTCATGTTCCCCCCCTCAGAGTCAGCTGTTCCCCTTCCAAGCACCCAACCCCCCTGATGTTGGTGTTTTCAGCATGTGCTGAAACACACGTGCTGCAGATTGCAAAGTCCCACACCTCCACACAGCCACTCTGCAGCACACGTGATTGCTGCCAGTTCAGTCTGTTTTCCAAGAGTCAATGTCAATTCAATCACTAAGCAGTTGGTCTAAACATTAGCCATTGTTCATTTCTTAGCACAAACATGCCTGTTAATTATTCCACAAAAAGCTGAGAATAAAATAAATTAGTCCTGACACAGCAAACAGATTTATACGTACACACACACACTCACAAAGGGACAGCACAGCACCTCTACTCCAACAGTTTATGCTACATCACTAAACTATTTTTAAAATTGTTTGTTAGCTATTTTTTTTTTTAACTCAAACTTCCATGTTTGGTAGAGCTACACAGACACAACAAAGGCTTCAAAAATCTTGTCAGCATATAGGCTTACCTTGTCTTGTTTTTGGTAAGTTTGCTTAATAAATGAGCGCGTGATTTCATGGAGCTGACGCAAGGCTGGCACCACCCACACAAACTGAGGATTGTTGTGCTGGGACGACTGGTAGCAGGAAAGGTAGAAACAATTACACATGTGGTACATGCTCAACAATAGTTTAACTTTCCTCTCAGACTCCTGGAAGCTTAATGATATCTGATAATGCTGCTGTTCCAAAACAACAGCTACCACCTCTGCTGGCTTCAGTTACTTGTTCCTGCTCCCTTTTCAAACACACTCAAAGTGCCCTTCTTCACTTTCTACAAGAAGTCCCTTGATACACACATATGCCATTTTGCTATCCCTATTATCAAGCCCAAAAGTACCAGCTCCTTGCTAGAGAACATGCAAATTAAGTAGCCAAAAAGAACTCAATTGCACCAGGGACAGATGATAACCACCACCTTCCTCAATTATGGGAGATAAAGCAGGTCTAAAAGGGCATAAAAGGGCAAATCCAGTCAAATGATGTTACTTACTGCTAAAGCAAGAGCAACAGAAGAAAGAATCTCAACTACTACTGAGGCTTAAGAGACAAGAAATTTCTGATTGGTGCTGCAAGTAGCCCCCTGATAGGAAGCAAAGGATACTTAAGCTGCATTTTGAAAGAGATCCTAGAAAGAATAACCCTCCTACCTCATTTTTAGAACTGCTCATCACTTTTCTGGGAGGCTTCATTTTCTGTAAAGTTTGACCACACAGACCAGTACTGAGGTTGCTTGTTCAGAGAAGTGGTGTCTGGTTTAAATACTGACAACACCCAAATACCACCTACGCACTCAGAGAGGCTGAAGGAACCTGCCCATTATGAGACAGCTCCCCACTGAAGACTCCCTCACAAATTTGAGAAAGCTGCCTTAACATTACATTCCCTCCCAGTTTATGTCTTCATTTCCCTAATGAAAGGAAATAAGAACACCATGTATTTTAGAAATCTGCTGTATGCTTACCCCAATCCCTTCTAGTTTACAATTAACAGCTTTTGTTAGTGTTTCCCACTGCAGCACCTCTGTAAAAGCCCTTGCCAGAACATAATTAAAAGGAATGAGATTAGGAAAGCATAAGAGAAGATCCAAAAGAAAAAAACTACAACTTTCACAGACATTGAGAATCCAAAATGTGAAATCCATATTCATGAACACACAGAGAAGTGTGATCAAGAACCAAAATACTATGCCTCCTAAACATCTAAAATCCTCTACAGATGCTGCAACACAGACAAAACTTGATTTATCATGAAAGAAATGAACAAAAAAAGTAAAAGCCTTTTTCTTTATTTACAGCATACTTCAGGCTGAAAAAAAAGAAGACAGGAGCATTCCTGCAGGCCTCAAGAAAAACTGCCTGCTATGTAACAGTGCAGGAGAGAATATATGCAGTCTTTTAAGCCATGCACATGTCTGCTGCTGCCAGGAAACAGTACAGGCAGCTTTGGGAATGGCTTCTTTATGTTAAAGGAAAAGAGTTAAGTATTTTACTCAAATACAAAACTACTACAATTTAAATATCAATTTGCATTTTGAGACTTAACGGTCATGCCAGAACACATGCTTTACTCAAAAAAAACTAATCTAGGCTTTCACATGAAAGGGACAGTTAAAATACTGACATACCTTTACAGTGGTTCCATTTGCAAATTCTAACCTTGGGCCCATCCTGGTAGTTTCCCATAAACTGATCACTCCTTGTGCTGAAAATTTGCTTAAAACAAAGGCAAGAGACTTACTATGAGTCTCATGATCAACAAAGTGGCTCACACAAAGCCTACCCCTCTCGAGGACTCCCCAAGGTAAGAACTTACAGATGGGACACACAATTTGTGCATCTTGCAAGAAAAGGGCAACATCGAGGCTAGATAAGATTTCATTTTGGAAGAGATAAAATAATGAACCAACCCTCTTAATATCCTCTATGCATTTGATGATGTAGCTCCTTTTGATTGCCTCTTTCACTGCATAAGCATCACTGAGGATTGTCAGGTGTTCCTCCAAGGCCTGCTGGATAAGACTACACGGTAACGTTGGAAGATGAGCCAGCTCCCAAAGTACCTCCAGAACCTGGAGGAAGAAGGGCAAGGATAGTCAGGACCTGGGGAGTACAGAGATTAGCAACTCTACATTTAATGAATCAAAAATCCAAAGGAACACCATCCACTTGCCTTGCCAGTGGTTGTTTCCACTCGTGCTTCTCGGCCGATGCGCCCGATGAGGCTCAGCAGCTTCTGCCTCACTCGGTCACTCTCTGTCTCCCAGCTCTGGACAGCCAAGAAATAATGATTAAAGCACCTCTGTCAGGCTGTTACATCTCAAGTGTACACAAAAATATATAATCCATGTTTACTTTACTGCAGGAAAATCAAAATACAAACAAGTATGTTTCCACCACATGTATTTCCTTATTTCTGTTGGTGGAAGTTACAGCACTAGTTTGCTCAACTCTTTTTCAAATACTATTAGGGATTAAACATAATAATAAAATCTCATTTAAAGTCCCTTAGGACTGGCTACCCAATGTACTTAAAATCCAAGTCAATTAGCAATACAGTAGCAGATTAGTCTTCTGGGTTAACATAAAAATTAGTAGCAAAAGTGTTATTTTTTTTAATAGCAAATTTTACATTTATATAGAAAATATAAATGTATTTAAGGTATTTGCCTTTCAGTAGGCTGGATGCACAAGTACATCTCATCACTTCTCTTCCTAATGAATGTGAATTCACATGAAAACTTACCTTTTGGATTAGAACAAATAAATGATTGAGCTGATCAGAGCTAAACTTCACAGCAGCTGCAGCAATAATGGTATGTATGTTCTCAATCACAGTGGAGGATTGTCCCGACTGAAAAGGAGGAGAAAAACACAAGAAGGTAGGTCTTCAACCCAAACAAGATAGGGAAAAACCTTCATGTAAACATTATCTATTCATACTAATGAGTGAGAATAGCAACTTTTGACATGTTAGAAACACAAGTTCAGAGTGAACTGTCTGTGCTCCTCATTTCTCTGGATGAGAAGTCTTTGGAAGCAATTCTAAAGCAGGAAAGTACCAGTCTGCCATCACTACGGCAGCTCCAAGCTGCTGCAGTGGCAGCAATGCAAACATCACCTTTTCCATTGCTTGGTGAGGTTCACGTGTGGGGTGTTGAATCTTTGGAACTCTCCCAGGCTTTACTCAAAAGTGAGCAATACAAAATCTCCTCCCACACGGATGGGAGCACCATGGTAACAACAGCCAGAGAGGGGGAGGAAGTATTGCTTTTTATTAAAGAATAAAAGTGAGGGAGCTAGAATCACATTTCAACTCTGCTAAGTGTTAAAGACTTGCTATTATGCCACACACATTGCAGAGCTGACAATGTTCAATGAGTTTAGTCTAAAATATCAACATTTGCACAGAGAAAAAAACCATTTCCTGCAGTGGAAGATTAGTTTCTGGTCAAAGTTTCCACATGTCATTTGCACAAACACTCAAACCACCTTCCCCACACAGTAATAAGTTGAATATCCTTAAAGTGAAGGCCAAAAGATGAGTTGTCAGTCAATTATATGGACATACAGGAAGGTAAATGGGAATTCATACAGTTGGAGCCCACTCTCTTTAAAGTCACACTCTGACTTTAAATTCATACCTCCAGCCACAAACATTAATACCCTAATTTGGTCTAGACAAACACTCCTGTCACCTGTTTCAAGCTGACAATCCCTTATGCCAAGTCAAATACTTTTGCTGTCCCTTAACACTTGTTGCAAAGAACTGAATTTCATCATAGGATTTAACAGGTGTGATACAAGAAATTACCAGAACAATTGATTTTACATGGTAAAGGAAGAAGTAGAAGGAAGTCTTTGCATTAATTATACTGTTAAAATCACAACACCTCCACGTTGCAAGAGAGATGTATAGATTATTTTTTAAAAAATCCCATAATCAGAGTTGTTTGCTCTTTTAAGACAGTCTAAAAGCACCTGCCTAGTCTTGATTGCTTACCTGAATTCTCCAAATTTTAGTGAGCTCATCTAAGGATAATTTACTGCCCAGCAGCTCAATAATTCCCTTTATACGATCGCAGTATTGCGCTTGGTCTATATTACCTGTGAAACAAAGAAAGGCAACTAAATTAATATATTTCAAACAGTATTAGATACATAACATGAATTTAAAAGAACTAGTTTTTTAAAAAGAGACAACAAAGCTATCTTCATTTAGAAAGTCCTTCTTTACTGCTACAGACAAGTCTACCAGCACAAGGAAAAAGAACAAGGCTTTTCCATTTTTATTTTGTTTTGCTTCATACATCTGGTAGCACACCTATAGAATGTTACTACTTGGGGAGAAAAACACCTCTTTTCCCTCTTTTCTAGAGGCTAACAATATACAAACTCAGAGTAAAAAACCCCAGGTACAGCAGAAGACATTTGCACAGATGTCAAACAAAGGATTAGATGATAGTAACAGAATTTGCAGGATTTTACTTTATTTTGGAGACAACAAAAACCTTGAACTCTTTGGTTAATAGTGCTCATTAAAATGTACTGAGAGGGAGAGATGAGATTTTTAAATTTAAGTCATTCAAAGCACGTGCCAAAAGGCTTTGTGAGAGTTCTTACCTTCCAGAGCAATGGACAGGACTGAATTCTCCACGAGCCAGTTCAGCAGTCGGTCTGTGTCTATTGCATTCTTCACTGACTTGGAGACAGTGCTGTCTTCTATTAACTTCGTTACCTAGAAATTGCAAAATGTGAGATTCTAACAAAAAATTCCCACCTGCATCACACACACACACTGAAATCTATCCAAAAAGGCTTATGATGAAGCTTAAGTGTGAATCCTGAAATATTTTGAGTACAGAAGGTGTTTGAGATTTTTCGGGTCAGTTGTTTTTGGCGGGGTGTTGGGTGGGGTTTTTTTTGTTTGCTTGTTTTGTTTTGTTTTTCAATAACCTGTTTAAAGGCAGATTCCTAACCAGAAACACCATGTCATCAGTCTCTGATGCAGCAGAATCTTATTCTCAGTCTGACACAGAAAAGCTGGCCTGTGCTGCCAGGTATTTTTCTACAGATATGCCAGAAGTAGGTTAGCTCAGGCTTCTGCTTGTTACACTCAAATCAGTGTCCTATTTTTTATCCAGTACTGAACTGATACAGGCTCCTCACTCTAGGGAGAAAGAGCACATTGCTGCTAAAATCTTCAAAAGCTGCACTTTTATAAATTCACCACGGATACACAGAATTTATGATTAAGAACCAAATGGCAGTGAGGTTTAACATCTCAATTTTCTCATAAATAAAGGAAAAAAGCAGGAAGGATGGACTCAAACATTACAGCATCCACGTACAACTATAATAAAAACCACAATTACATAGTGCAATGACCTGATATGAGTGGACTAAGACATCAGTACAGGTTTAAGTCCCATTTGGGGTTTTTCATTTCCTCTCAGCAAAAGGAGAAAAAAGGGATATGCCACAGGATGCTCAGGATTATCCCAGAGTGAATAGTCAATGAATAGCACAGACCACTGCTTATAAATCAATCTAAAATTGCAATTCTTAGAATCGTGCACTTCTCAGAATCATGCACTTCTCAAACTATGTCTAATTGGGAGGACTTGCAGTGGCTACTAATATTATAAACAACTGTCACATTAACTTGGTTTGGTGTTTATTTTGAACTGAGGTTTTGCTAAGGCAACACAATTTGCAAGGAAATATTGTGCCACCTCTTTTTTTCAGGCTGTGGTTTCAGTGGCTCATTAACAAGCCATCCCACCTAAACACAGGCTCTCGTGTGCACATAGAGACAGACAAAAAGCCAACCTACTTCTTTGAGGGAATTCATTTTTGCACTGAAGTGAGGGGATTTCAACATGCGCAGCAGAATGTCCAGCCGCAAGTCATCGACCGCCGTGACCAGGTCAGGTTGGAAGCGCATACACAGCAGTTTGATCCCAGACAAGAGCTCAGGGATACTCACCAGCCTCTGTTTGAAACAAAACAACAAAAAAGGGACAAATAGAGGCATTGGTATTTTTGTTATTCTGCTACAGATGTCAGTGACTCACAAAGAGTAGGTTTAGTGACCAGACTGTTTAATCAAAAACACAGCACCTGGTACATCTGAAAGTATTACTTGTACACTAGAAATTTTAAGACAGTGAAACCTTTGGTTAAAGCTTCAGGTTTGGTACAGTAAATTGCTCTCTTTTGGTTCAACAGCCTATGAATACTTTCCTGTTTAAAATTAACAATTCAAATCTAAGTAAAAAGCCAACACAATGTAATAGAACTGAAGGCCAAATTCAGGGTAATGCAGGAAGTAGCCACGAGTTACACAGACACTTTACCAACAACTACCAAATTCTCAGAAGAAAACAGCTAATGCAACAGTAATATGAATTTAACAGACTGCAAGACAGTAAATATCTTTGAGGCAGAGAAGCGAGCACTCAGCATGCTGCACAAGGGGACCAACAAAACCAAAAAATTGATAGCAACAATGGCAAAATATTTTAAAACAGGGTCATAAATCAGATATTTACTGAAAAGCATATTGAATGGAATTGGGTAAATGCATTTTCATCTACGTCATTCAGTCAGAATTCAGAACAGGCTGCATCCCTGCCAGTGAAAAGAAGGCTATTGTTCTAGTTTACATTGACAGCATTTCCAAGACAGGCAGGAAGTTCTTCCTAAATATTTAATACGTAAAACATTACCTTGTCTTTCAAGTCCTTCTCTTCTACATTCTGTACATATTTAATCATTTTATGAATGACTGGATCCAGCATGGGCTAAAGAATGTGAGAAAAGGCATGACAATCATTTTAATGTTTCCTGAAATCAATAAAATTACTCGAAAGACGTGACTGCAGCAAAAGGAAATACTTAGCTGAAAGCTACCATTAACCTAGAGATAAAGCAAGACCTACAACAAAGATAAAACCATCCTGGTAGGTATGTCCAGGAAAAAAAAATAGCAATTAGATTAAGAACCCATTTCAGACCACTGTAATGCAGGTTTGCACAGAGAGACAGACCAACAGCCCTCTAAAAATGCAGCAGTTATTAGGTGCACGTGCCTCTCTGACTTCCCAGGGGCTTCTAAACTACATCCTCTTCAAATAAAGTCTTTCAGGCACTTAAGTCAATAGTTTTTGGTGGTGAGGGCAGGTCTGAAGCCTAGAGTGCGTTTGCATACACAAAGAGATCCTGGTGAATTTTTTTCCTGTACCACAATTTTTGCAGTGTAAACTCTCATATCCATGTGCTTGATCTCAGCCAGAAAGTTAAACTAAAAGCAAAATCCATCCATCAGGCTGGATTCTTTCCCCACATGGTTTATACTGATGAAGCTTACTAATGGCAGTGGTAAAGCTTCTCAATGCTGCAGATGTAGATACATGACTCCAGATCACTGCTTGGAAAATGAATCTGAACATTGTCTGAGCCCTTTATTCAACACCTCAGGATGCTCAAAATGGTTCTTGTACTTTCTGCAACGTGAGGTTTGAAGGCTTTTCAAATTAGTCACCAGTTTCACACCAACACAGTTGGAAAAGAATTTTCAGTCCTCTCATAAGTCATAAAAAAGACATTTTACCTGTACTACAGAAGAGTTAAGATATTCTGCACAAACTCCAAATGGTTGAACTAATGCAGAGATTGCCTGAAAGAAGGACAGCAAGTATTTAGGTGCATATTTAAGAGATCTTTTCATAGTAATCTATAGCTTAAAAGGCAAATGAAGGTGAACAAGTATTATTGATCTCATCACATACTTTCAGTCATTTGCTACAACTGTTTTTGGTGTGCAAGTACTTTACAACGCATGGTTTAAGAAAGATTTACTCCATGGCACACACTAGAGTATGTGCTATATATTATACATGGCATGCAGTATGTGTTACATATTTTTGTCTGAAATAAAAAATGCCTTCCCAGTTTTCACTAATCTTGGTCCTCTTATCACTCTGTTCAGTGTTCTCTGACAGATCCTGTTCCAGTCACAGAAATAAACAGACGGAAAGGAACATATCACATTTTGCTTGCTCTCTACAGCAATCAGAAGTGTGAATGCAAAATTTAAGGTTAAAGCCATATGGCAATTTTTTTTCCCAAAGCATTACGTGGGAGAAAGCTTTTGTAAATGTGTCATATACATGTCAAGATCTCTTCAATGCATGATTTTAAAGTGGTATCTATCGTCAAGAAATTAAATGTATAAAGGTATTTGTTTGCCAATAAATAATATCAGAATCAGTTTCTTTTCTTTCTGGATCAAGAATCGTGGAACTGAGTGTGCAGCAGTGCACAAGGCCCAAATTAAGTGACGTTGACCCAGATTTCCTTCCTAAGCAAGCAGTTATTAATCATTAAACAAAGACGAGTCAAAATTTCTATTACAGGACTGGGATGTAAATCAAGTTTTTCCTTATTCTTCTGTCAAGCTCACATATGAACCTATCTCTATATAAAGCAGAAAACATCGATATCCCAAGAAAAAAAGTTGAATTCTCTCCAAGTGGCATGTCACTGAAAGCAGACTGATTTTATACTGGGGGACAAGGTTCCACATGACATAGTTTTCCTTTAGCCTCCTCATTCTCCAAAGCTTGAAAGAATTGGAAGTCTCCTGAATACAGGTTAGGAAGCTAAAACTAACCAAGTTAGACTTCATCACCAAAAATAGTTTAGCTCTGTTGAACCAGTCAGTTTTAAGACACAGCTCCTGAAAAGTTGTTTAGGATTAGACACTGTCTGTCTTCCTAAGGATTTTTTTCCTTAAACAGCAATTTCTTTAGTAAATGACAGAAGTCAATTCATTTGCAGCTAAATGCAGCTATGGGTGCAGTAAACAGAAAACCAGGCACATACTGATGAGCATACAATGAAACTACTTTGATTGATGTCTAACCAGAAGGCTGAATGCTAGCAGAAAGGTACACTAATTTCTCCTCTTTTCTATGAAGTCTCAACTGCTTTTCAGGCAGGATTCTCATGCACAACCTCATTTGACCTCCAGAATGACAGCACTTCTCCAGGGCTCTGTGGGAGTGTTGCTCTGGTACCAAAGAAAAGGTAAAAGCACTGCCAAAAGGGACACTGCTGGTTGTCCATGAAGGGTGCAATGGAAAGGGAAAAGTCTCATGACAGAAGATGGACTTACCCCAAGTTCAATATCTTCTGAATTGAGTTTGGACTGAATTGCTGAAAATCCACCCAACTCTGCAAACTGAAAGAAAATAATCAGTATTACACAGTGAATGACAGTATTTTATCTTTTAAATAAGAGATTATAGAAAACACTCCACTGACAGTTCCTGAGATGCCAACAAGTGTCCTTTACCATGGAACATCCCATCCAAAAGCAGCTTCATATTTTCATGGGAATTCAGGGGCACACTGGGGAATGCAATGCAATTCCACATGGCACCAGAGTTTAAACATCAAGCTAGAAACTCTGTCTTGAGTAAAAATGGACATAGGGAAGAAAGGCAGACCACATACAGCAGCAGCTGACTGGACTGGCACTTTTTCTTGGGGGACCTTTGACTGCAGCCTCAGCTGGGCTCTCAAATTTCTCTAGTCATAGATACCACGTTAGGGTAAAGGTGCTCAAGGGAGAAGGCAGCAACTCAACAAACTGTATTTTACAAGGCAGGATTAAAACCTCAAACTATTTTTTTGTGGTTGTCAGAAAAGTGAGGAGTGAAAAAACAAGTCAAGGCAGGGTGGGGGGTGGAAGAAATGTTCTCTGAAGACCAATGAATTCAAGTGACAAACAACAATTCTGGTTTACATTTACCTACCCTGTTTACCAGATCCACCAGCCACCCGTGAGGTTCCTTGAACAATAAGATCATGAACAAATTAGCAGCTGCAACATCAATGCTAAACATTTGTCTTCTGAAACAGACAATTGGACAGACATGTTCAGCCCATTAACCCACACCTCAAATGGATGTACTATTACACAAATGAAACAATGCTTGTAACAGCTCCTTTATTAAGTGTAGCTGGAGCTCTCCTTGGTTCTCATGAGCATCATCCTGTTTTGGACTCTGTCTGACATCACTGCCCATGTGCTGTGGCAACAGATCACACTGTGGCTGCTGACTCACACACAACTGTATTTATAGCACTGTAGCAGTGTGCAACATTACTAAAGCACCTTTCCCAAAGCAGCAGATGTAGGATTTTCTTTCTGTGGCCACAGACTTGTTTCTGAAGGAGAAATCAACTCCACTGATGCTGTTTTGGACCCACCCATTTGGAACAACTGTCACAAGACAGTGCAAACCTCAAAAACTGCCTCCTTGCCAGTGTGTCTGAGTTGAAGATATTTTATCCTTGGCTGTCAGAAAAGCACAAATTCTCTACTAGAACTGAACACTTGGAGTTATCCTGGTCATTCCACACTCAACAACCAAACAGATGTCAGTCCTTAGATACACAGATCCACCCGCTGTGTGCTTCATGTCTAAAGCAACACACAGATTGTTGTGCTACTTTAGACATGAAAGTACACCCATTTCTAAATGTAGCTTTTAACAGGGAATTGGAACAATTTGAGAGCACAAATTAATGTCTGCAGATCAACACATACTCAACATCTATTTGCTATATTTATGGTGACATATTTAAACTTTGTGTTATAAATACCTACTAGTCAAACAATCTTATCTGAAGCAAAGACGTCCACCCTAAAATTAGATTTTAGGGCATGGCCATGCTTACCTTCTGAAAAGTGGATACGGGTGAGACAGCATGCATGTTCCCTTCCCCAAAGACTTCTGCCCAGTTTCTCTGGCACACCTTCATTCGATTCTTGAAATGATATTCATTGTCGGGATTAAATGCCTTGAAAGAAAAGCCCACGGCAATGAACAGGTGGCTTATGCCAGTTTCAAAACTTATCTTGATAATATCTGACTGTTTCAGTTGAGCATTTTCCTGGCTGACAGTTAAAGATTTAGCAAAAAAATAAAGTTGAACACAAGCTCCCTACTCCTGCCTCTCACTTCTCACCATATAAAGCATTTTGAAGCTTCCATTGTGCACGGACAACATCCAATAACCACGTGAGCCAGAGGTCCATGAAACAGAGAATTGAACTCAAAGTATCAGTTTTAAAACACAAACAGCAAAGTGACAAAAACGTGATTTTTTTTTTAAACTGCTAGTTTTCAGAAGTTTTGAACAGCACCCACTCCTCTGAATTGCATATTGGATGTTAAATATCTGCAGCAAGCAATGGCTGCAGATTTTAAGACAATTTTAAGACTTACACAGTTGGAAAAAGCATCAGCTGCATAAATACAAAATGCCAACACTCAGGTACTAGAAACTGCATCAGAGAGTCAAATACCATTGTAAGCACACCAAGCAGGCCCACGGGGATAGGATCTTGTTTCACTCTTTCTGCAACCAGGTCCACCAGCAGCATGAGCATGTTGTAGATTCCTTCATGGATTTCAGTTCCCCACTTGTGAACAGCACTGGATGTCAACAGCTAATGAGGAAAAAAAAAAAGGACTTTTTTAAAAGTTTGAGCACAATCACAAACCAGGAGAAATTTAGCAACTCCTGAGACTGTTTTCAGAGCAAATGTTTCCTGGGGATGCACTCATCACTGTCTAGTGTGTTTTTCAGATGTTCTTTCTGCACTAATGGCTTAAGAGTTAATTCAATTTGTAATTTTGCAGAAGAACACCTTAAATCACAGTTTATGACAGAAAATAAAATCTATCAAACTGTTTTCCATTTGCATGCACTAGTAGAGACTGTAACCCTTGCAAAGAACAACTAATATGAAACTAATCTGTTTGCAGACTGAACACACAACTATTAAATCTTGAAACAGGCAGCCACAAAGCTGCACTGATTCAGCTGAGGTAACCATTTACCAATTCACACTTTTGGAGCATCTTCTATTGGAAAACAAAGCACATGTACCAGGAGAGAGAGGTATTTAGTGCTGCTTCCACCTACTGAAACATGTTCTTTAAATCTGTTTTCATGGTTGTTTATAAAGGACACTTGGCTGCCATCTGCAAACTTCATTTAATTTCTGCTGTATTTGAACAGAAGCAGATAAAAAACTTAATAGTTTAAATACAATTAGTTTTTGTACCACTAATAAAGTTTCTTGCAAATATTTCAGCAAATTGTAATTCAGCACATCCTGGATTTCTACATATTATCCTTTTGGAGGAACAATCTACATTTCTTATTTCTTATGCAAAAAATACCAAGTGATATAAAACTATTGTATGTAAGATTAGTACTCTGATAACTAAATGAAAAAATAATTTTTCCCTTAAACTTCTACCTTCCTTAAATATAATCATACTCTCAGTATTTTAACACTAGGACAGAGTAACTTTTTAAAGGGTATGTATGTGTTCTTATACATATGGTCTAAAAATTGGGCAAGAAATTTAGGCAGTACCTGAAGTGGATGGAATAGTGGGAAGCCAATTAGTTTGGGAAGCTCTGTGGAGAAAATTCACAACAGCCCAGAGAAACACAGGGCATTAAGAACTGAGGTGAAAGACAAAATTCTAAATGGATTGTGAAAAGAATTTAGCAACCCTCTGAAGAAATAAGAGAAAGAATAGTTAATGGAAATCTGATATGAACTTGCCACCAGTGGCCACATCCAAGGGTCTCTAAACCTCTCTTTTGGCTCTGGTAATTACTACAGGGCTCTTCATTTAAAGGAAAAAAAAAAAAGAACATGAGCTACGTGCTAAAGTTGGCCAGTTACAGAACTGGGACCTTGTATGATTTAAGTCTCTACAATTTTAATCTAGGAAAATAATTTGAGTGTGATTTTAGTCTAAGAACCCACTCAGTAGTTACCTGAAGTCTGGATTACAAAACACACTTTCTACCATGGACAATGCTAAGAAACACTGAACTGGCCTGCTGTGCCTACTTACCTTTTTAAATGCTTCAGGCATGCATCTGTCCATAAACCTCTTGCAATTCTCATCGGAATCAGAAAGACCTTTACAGAAAGGAGAGTGCTTTTTAACAGTACTTTTAAGAGCATTACTTTTTAAGATGACCTCAGGGACCTGGTTGCAAGTTTTTGGGAACACCAGCCCAAACCAGCAGTAGCAAATGTGCTACTGTTCATTCATAACTAGCACGCTTCTTAAGCCACAAAAAGCATGAGACGAGAGAACCTGCCTTTCAGAACTAAGAATTAGTTTCCCAACACCTTTTACAACTTCTTCAAGCATTATTAGAACCATAAGTAACTTGTAAACTTCAGAGTTTACAATGCATACATTACTGATACTTCCCAGCCTCCCTCCAAAACCAAATGAAAGCACAGCCTTTCAACACAGATTGGAAACAAAGAAGCAAACCAGAACCACTTAACAACTTCTATTCTTCCAAGAGATTACAACATTCCTTTAGTCTGCCATCAGGCGTGACTGAAAAACTATCTTGTACTCTCATTATACACCAGTTGTTGGGTGTGGTGCCTCCTTACACTCTTAACCTCAGCCAAAGTACTGAATACAGAAGAGTCAAATTCAGATCTAATGCAATGTAAGCATTTCACCAGGGAAAAACAACCACTTATACAAGCATGGTACAGCAGGGATTGAGATGACAGCTTGTTTTTATGAATGGAAAATAACCAGCACAAGGGAAAAAAAAAAGAGCCAGTAATTTAGCTCTGGAAAGATGTAATTACCAGAATCATTAGAACATAAAGAAACATGTGCACCATTTTTTGAAAAAAATTTAAGTAAACAAATTACTTTAGCGAGAAAAAAAAGAGATCAACGTTGTTCTTACAGTTCACTTTCCCAGAGATGTGATTGTTGAGCAGGGTGCAAGTACACAGCAGCAAGATTAAAGCAAAGGATACAACTGCCCAGCATTCTGTGTACGACACCCTCTGAACAGATAATCTGTGTATTTGTGAAACGGAACTTACCCAGTCTTGCCAGGTAGGTGGATGCAATTAGGCACTTGCCTAGAGACTCCTCCCGCTTGTAGGGTATGGACCAGTGATCTGTCAAAACTCTGCTCTCCAGTTCATACAAGTTGGTTGTTGGAAACTCAATCCCTTCACCAGAGCAATTCCCATTTTCATCATTTTTCTGTGGGTGAAAAAAAAAAAAAGTTCAAGTGACACAGTTTCCTAGATACATTAAAGGGTTTAGAAAAGTGTTTGTAACAAGCATGTCAAATTCTCAACCCTGAGGCTGCTAATGTTTTTCAAAGCAGAATTTAATATTTCCATTTGGATTGAAGGGATTACATACCTGGATGTATTTCGTGTAGGTGATAACTACTATGTTTACATAACTAATTGCTAACTAATTGCCTATTTAAGAGGCAAATCTGGTTCCATAGCCTATCAGATCCTAGAGCCAGGTGATAAGTACTTCCAGTCCCTGTGAGACTGGAGAGTACAAATTTTGATCTCCATAGATCTGCAAATTAATTCTCTGTTCAACAACTCCTGTAGAATATGGGAATAGTTTACTCTAAGGGAAGTCCATTTCACCCCATCACATTAGAAATACAGCATACTGTTTCAGCACATCGGGATTTTCTTTTACTAACAAGTAATCTAAAGACAAATCTACATCAAATATGGTTGTCCAACAAGGCAATGTAATTGTCCTCCTCCTGAAGTCGTAATGACTGCAGCTGAGCTTTACAGGTTTCCTGCTAATGCCACTAAAGAGTAACTATTTCTGTGTATAGGACACAGAATTACCCCCTGCTCTCCACTGAGTGCCATACGAGGTAACTGCCTCAGCAGCGCCAGAGAAAGAGTAGACAAGTTATTCATTTATTTTCTTTTGTTTATTTTTTAACCTCCCATAGATGCCAGCTACCCAATGTGTCAAAGAGTTCACATGGACTACCTTTCCCTGCCTCCACAACAGCAGGCAAAGCCAGCAGGAGAAAGGACAGAATGTCTGGATCAGGCCTGGCAGCGAGCAGGAGCCACTGTTGGAGGCAGTGGAAAACAAGAGCAGTGATGGTAACAAGATCCCACTGAGAAAGAAGCCAGGGACATGGAGGGAAGGCAGGAAACATATTTGAAAGTGAAAAACAGACAGTGTCAGGAAAGTGAATGGAAAAACGAGAAAGGAATAAACCAAAAGAAAAACTGAACTCTGGAGGAGATAGTATACAAAGAATGGAATCAATGTATGCACACAAGTGTGCTTCCAGCTCTCTCATGGCACTTGCTACTTGCAGGATTAGACCTGTTTTAGAAAAAGTAAATGTGTCATCCACTTCCATAATGGTTCAAAAATATTAAGCCAAGGGAACAGCAATTGTATAGAGCTTAACCTTTAAAGTTCATGGACAGCATGCGGGCTGGACTTATTAACATGCTCTGAGAGCAGCAGTACAATTTATAGGAACGGAACACAAAACAGTGCTTAGCAAAAACCACACATCAGTGTTTGGGAAATAAAGTGCCACCTTTCTCCAACCCCCTACTAAACATTTAGTTCTCCGTTTGTCTTTATGGGAAGTTGTACTTTAGCAGACCTGAACATCAGCTTCTGAAACTGTCATCATCCAATCCAGCATGGTGTGTGTAAGCCTAATGTACTTCCCATCTAGCAAATCATGCCCTGTTTAAATACTTCAGGTTTTGGAGAAGAGATGTTTGAAGGTCTAAATGAAAAGACACTGAAATCATTTAGAAGCATTTTTTAGGAATTAAACTGTTAATTATACAGCTTCTGTAAAGAACATCCATGCAGAACACAAAACCATGTCCCACAGAAAACAATGTGCAGTTATAAAGAAAGTGCTCACAGTAACAGAATGGGAACGAACTTTTCGTATAATAAAGGCAGACTGAGTATAATATAAACACCCAATTGCTGGGTGCTCAATGACTACAGCTCAGCCTCGAATTGCAGCCAAGGAAAGCAACATTTCAACAAACGTTACAGAGACAGAGCTACAGTTGCTTCATTCCCTGGAGGAAAGTGTCCACATCAAATAAAAGCAGCGACGGCAATTGGTCTCTTAAGAGGCGCAGAACAGCAATTGCAGACCTTCAGCTGCAGCTGAAAAACTCCACTTGTTGTTCTGCTTTCCCATCCACATCCAATGCTGCTCTTTAGTTACCTGTCTCCACACAAGTGATTGCCAGGGTCCACGACACAGAAATTCATATGGAAAGTGAAATAATACATGTTCTTCACTGTACATTCAGCTCCCATCGTCATAAATTATGCTTAGAGCACATCTGGACTACTGCTAGACTGAGCCTACCAACACTGCAGTGAAAAGATGGTTTTCCACAAGAAATGAGTGTGGTATTTGGAAAATTGCCCTAATAATAATGGGAGCTATTTGCATTGAAGGAGCATGCTCTTGGCACGTTCCAGGAATTAAGAGGCAATGAAGTTTCTTGCTTGACAGTGCTCTGCTACTAAAACCATGTGCAGAAAGTATCAAGTTCATTTATTAATTTTAGAACACATCACAGCCACATAGCTTCTCAGCTACTGTGAAACCTGTGACAGTCTCAAATACACACCCAGGCAGTTTGAAATCCAAATTCCCCTTCAAACCATTAATAAATTTAACACTGCATTTCTGGGAGATTACAGCTATGTTCACATTATCTTAGTGCAGACTGAGTCGTGTTTCTTACAACAAATCTAATACAAGAAACAGTCTCTTTAAAGACTTACTGCTGCTCTTTCATAATCAGTGTCCTTCTGCACATGAAAAACTCCAAACTGTTCACTACCCAATTTTTAAATCGATTTGGGCACTGCTCTTTAAAATGTGGGATTTATTACCAGCAGCTGCTGCAGCAAGGTGAAACGTCAGCTCAGTTCTTGCATAATCTTATGTTGGCTGGAGATTTGCACACAGATTTCACACTCCAACCCAGCCTGGAGAACTCACTCGCTCTGCTGACATTCACAAATGCAACACAGCCCTGAACACGTATCCACAATTAATGCTCTGTAACTGAGGAGCTCAGGAACTCTAACTGCAAACTCTACTGAAAAGGGCCCATGGAGGAAACAAAAGATTTAAAGAAAAATCATGGTGTATGTGAAAGTAAATAGGATACAAGGCCATGTCAGCCTCCCAAAATGTGGTTTTCTGAATCTTGCCTTTGGGGAATTACATGGGGTTTGTTTGCTTCTTTACATATTTATTTATAAACAATTTATGTATACAAACAAGCAATCTCCCTCCCCTCAGACAGGCAATTCAGAATGATTTCTGCCAGTTGATGATGACCTGTATCAGGACTTTGCAATTCTGGCTGAACAGACTTAACACTGGACTGGCCCCTGACATGATAAGGATTTGTAGGGATGTTCTTCTATAGAATAGTAAAAAGGAAAAAAAAAAGCCACCCAACCCTATTCCTGGTAACTAATGGGTCATCAAAGACAAACTGTCCAAAAGGCTGTAAGAATCACTCTTTTCTGCAGTAGGAAGTCACAATGCACATCACAAATCTGTGACTATTTCTGCAGCTGAAATACTGAGACCAACAAACTTTTGCTGACAAACCTTTAACACAGTTTTCCATGCCTTCTGATATATCTCTTACTGCACAAAACCCCTGAAAATCCCCTCATTCTAACAGTCTTGACTCTTCTGGCTTGTTTTCAAGGTGTGAAAATGCAGTTATGGCTAAACATACACCCAGGCTCCCAGGAGAAATATCCTCACAGGAACAGGCTCAAGCACTGATTCAAGATTCCCTCTCTGGGGACTTGGCACCTCCCAGAGTTGCTTGCAAGGCTGAACAAACAAAAATTGTTCAACATCTGATCAATAAAGCATTGCTTAAATCTGTAGTATAAAACCTTCTGTTGAAGAGTAACACAGAACAAAGATTAGCACAAAAAGTGAAATATGAATTAACTTTAATTGCCAAAAGGTCACAGTTTAAAGCTTCCAAATGCATTCATGCAGTATTCAGCTCATTAACTCATCAAACACTGCTTAACTAAAGCCACTGACACTTCCCATACCAGTCACTTTACATAAAATAACAAGGAGTTTAAGACTTGTTTTAATTCTAATTGGCAGCCTTAGTAATGAAATTACAGTCAAATAATGATTTAAAGTCGTTAATTTGATTTTGATAGGAGGCTACCAACAGAATCTATGATCACCACAGCTAAGTCACATTATGTGCTCTTGAATCTAGTATAACTTAGGAAACAAACCCCCAAAGTCACTTTTCTTTCAACAAGCAACAGGATCAGACTTTCTAAGGCACCAGCAGACCAAGCAGTTACCTCCACCTCATGCCTCTCTAATAAGTGACTTTCACAAAATAACCATCATTTCAGAGCCAAGAAAACAATTCTTGATGTTTCATTGCATTGCTAAAAAAAAAACCAATCACAAAACCTTGTTACTATGTACCTACAAACAGGACAAAGTTTAACTGCTCTGAAAAGCAGTAATGAAAAAAATGCAGAAAGCCACAACTAGCAGACAAAAATTTTAGGTCCACCTTGCAGTTTTTAATCACAGACACAGTCAACATAAAGAAATCAATTTTCCAATGCTTTCCCCAGCTGCCAAGTGTCAGCAGGGATGCTCCCCTCTGCCACAGCACTGATGCACCATGCACAAGTGTTTGCAGAGCACTGCAATGCTCAGGTGGAGGCAAGGTGAGAGAAATACATCAAATACCCATCAAAATAGAGCGTTTCTCTGCTCTGATATACTGTGCCCATCAATTTGTGGGAGAAGCTATGAATCCTGAAGTCATGACCTGACAGTCCCTCCACCTGCCAGACTATTGATTAAAGCAGCTTTATGGATGTCAAACCTTTTCTTCTTTTAATTAACTCCAAAAAGGGGGATATTCTGTTACCTAGACCTGAAACAGAGGGGTGAGGATTCAAAGCCCTTCAAACAACTCAAAACCAGCACCTTGCACTTACACATGAACACGAAGAACAAGGTATTGACTGTTTAAAAAAATTGTCACATTTTCATACCTATAACCTACTTGCTTTTTATAAACTGGTAATCCAGAAGGTTAAAGAACTTTCAACTCTTGTTAAGTGGTAGATGTGGGAACAAAATTGGAGAGTATTTCCTAGCTGCCTGCTCCTGCACTCAAATCAAACCCATTGGACCCACATTGCTAAGAGCAAGCTTGGTATCCTCTTGTGAATGTCAGTATTAGTAAGACTCAAAAAATGGTGTGATGTATGGAATTTCCACATTATGTTTCTTATCTGGCAATAAGAAATCCCACTGTGATTTCCTGAATGTTTTGCTGACAAACAGGCATTTACTTGCAAAGTATTGTCACAGTTTTTAACTGTTTCAAGTCCTGAAGAAATACAGCATCTCAGCCTTCAATTTTCATCCAGAGAAACAGCTGGATGCAAAAACTTTAAATGCAGCAACAGATAGGAATGGTTTTTGTTATTTATGTTCTGCTAAGAGAACATAAGCTTGTTGGTGAGATACACAGATGTTTTGTTTTGCTCTTTTCTCATAGAAATGAAGCTCTTCAAATTTTTACTATGGACTACTTCACACAAACCAATGCAGTCTTGTCATAAGAAAAAAATGCTAGCATTTTGTCATGCTAATGTAAAAGAATGCCAGCAGTCTACTACTAAAGGAAAATAAATCCTCCTTTACAGACTCCACCTAACTGAAGTTGATCAGGACTCTCATCCTACCACAGAGATGCCCTAAGAAAAACCCAATTTATTTAGTGAACTTTCTCACAGGAAGCTTTAGACACTGACCTTAAGTGAGAGTTGCACAAGGACACCATCAAGGATGCATGTTTAGACTAAACCCTTACTAGCTGTAAAGGATTATAGCAAACTATAACCACAAAACCCCTATGGCTCCACCTTTCCTCTGCTCCCCGTCCCTCACAACCAAGAACTGTGTAAGACTGGGAATAAGAACACAACATGAATTTGAAAAATAAAAATAAATTCAGCAAAGCTGGAAATTAACTCAGAGTTTCTGAAAACACGGGTTGTACTCTTTCCCTGATTTCCAGGGTGATGATGTGATGTTACCAGGCAATACTCCCTGATGTACTTGCCTACTTGTTCAGAGATAAACACAGTCCTGAGCATCACAGCAAAACAAAACAACCGAGGCTATGTAAAAATAGCACTTGAATTAAAACCTCCATTTAACTTCAAAAATACAAGGAGCCTCTCTGCCCTTTTATACTGCTATTACCACAGTATTCAGTGAAATCTGAGGCGGAGATTCACTACAACCACTTTTGGCAACGTATTTTGAAGTCTGATAAGTTGTAGGCGAGGGAGAAGTCATGGGAAGCACTGTCAGGAATGCCATTCATAAGGAACCAAGGAAAACACTTACCTTCCATGTGTTTTCACTATTGTCTGTGGATATATTTAAAAACTTACTCCATTAGTGTAACTACAAACAGCCAGACTCGGAGTCGACACCATTATTCCTCCCAACCCTTGAGTTTTCATAAGCACAAAACCTCATGCTTGTTCCCAAATAACTCAGAACAACTTCTTGTGATATCAGATAAACACTCTGCTTTAAAACAATAAAACAATGAATCACAAATGCTTAACATTTCAGTACTTAAAATTCAGTCAATGCTTGTATCTCCCTTTGCCAAAATGCCAGGAATTAATAGAGAAGTGCTGCAAAAACCACTATATAAAGTATTTATTGTAACATTTTAGTGACCAAAGGTCAGGCTCTGGAAAGGAAAATTAATTCAATAATGCTGCTAAACACTCATCTGTACTTCTGTTCTACAGATGTATACTGATGAGGCAGAAACCAGAACTGACAAAGCAGCTGATTTCAACAGTATATAATTCCAAAATTGTGACTAACTAATATGGAAAAATCTTTAAATGCCTCTCCAGATCTCTCTGCTGGGCATCAGAAAAGCCAGAACTGTTGTAAAGTAGTGAGCAGGAGGATCAAGTGGCAAGAAACAGCAGGAACATTGGCTTTTAAAATTAATTTTAAATTTGGCTCCTGAAGCATATATACCAAAGGCTACTCCTACAGCAGCACAAATACGTGTTTTTTTTCAAAATAAAAGCTTACAAAAGAAACAGGCACTTCCTCTTTGCCCTCCTCATACAAAGAGCTACTGTTCCTTAATCCAAAAGCAATCCAAATGATTTGCTGGAATTAACTTCTAACACTGGCTAATTTGTTTTTATTCTCATTCTTCCTCAGTATTTCACTTCCTTATTAAACAGCTGCCACAGAATAGCACTGTAAACTGGGAAGATGACCAGAAAATGCTTCCAGAGGACATTATAGCAGAGAGACTTCCTGCCCAGCTGAGAATTTGGCTGTACAGAGCTGTCTCCCACCTTCCCTGACCCTGCAGGCATCACCTTCACCAATGAACCAGTAATTACAGAGTGCTCCTCTCAATCCAGCAATTACTCTAACGATCACATTACATGATAATGACTTTGTGAGTTATTCAAAACAAAGCCTACATTTAAAATTAACCAGCTGCATCTCTCAGTATCACCCCGATTTCCCTAACTTCATGTAGCATCTCTATTAGCCTGTGTTGTATCAAGAAAGAAACCCAGAGTATTTTCTTTCAAATGCTTTCAAGGAAGTGTTAATGGAATCAGAATATAAAAAGAGGTTCCACACCAGGGCCACTCATTTTTGAAAACAGTGATGCTGAAAACCAGGAGTGCTAAAATACTAATTCCACTTGACATTCTGATGGCATCCAGCCAGGGCCTCGATGCCAGAATCCACCACAGAGCTTTATTTGATTGCTTAATTGTTTTACAAGGCCAATTCGTAGACAAGCCACACTGTAAAACTTCCACATGAGAGTGCAAGAAATATTAACTTTTGCAAAGCTCAAGAACTACTTACAAGAAAGGAGACTGACTTTAAATGTGCAGAATTGTAGCGTGAAATCCATCTCATTTGCTTGGAGGCTAAATACCTTCTTTGTCTTTAAATAAATACAGCTCCCTCCATTCAAAGATCAAAGAACTTCACAAGCCTAACATCCACGGTTCTCCTAATAAAGCACACCCTATTATCCTCATTTTACACATTAAAAGCTAAACCAGAGGTTAAGTTACACACCCACCGTGACGCAGCACATCTGTGGCAGAACTGCTTTCAGTCCTGAGTTTTAATAATGAGGAGAGGTAGGGTTTGAACACCACAGTTCTGCAGCATGACTAGTGAGAATGTTCCTGGCACTGGCGCTCACTACAGTCGTCAGCCTGGCTTTTTCACAAAATCCCTTCTCTTGCAGTCAAACAGCACCTCAAAAGCAATCTTGGACAAGTTTTATTCTAAACCTTACCTAGTAAAATCTGGCATGTACGAGCTTTAGATCCAGTTCAACTTAAAAAACGTAAATCAAAAGAGCACATGCTGAAGGGGACAGGAATAGCTGGAGGGTAATATAATCTGTTCATCACAATTTAGCCAAAAGGTCATAGTAATGGCTCTCAGAAGCTGTTTTAAAAGCAAATTAAGATTATTTTAGTGAAGGTTACACAAACCATTAGGATATGTTTAATATTTTTACCTGCCTCTCCCCACAATTTCAAGTTCTCTGGTCACAATCCCCACATTCATTTAGCCTGCTCTTCTCTACCTCATTCCTCTAAAACTCACTATTGTGGCACTTGTGGCAATTCATGGACACACTGACAGACGTTGTCATCGCACTCATTTGTAGTCTTGTCTTAAATTATAAAGGATTTAGCAGCAGTTCATAAAACAGCTTATCTGTCAGTCAGATGAAGAGATGAGCATAGCATCCCTCACCCGCCTCCCTCAGCACAGAATCACACCGTGACAATCTGCATGTTGCCTAAGGAATAAACACAGAAATCCCACATTCCTGCCAAATTGCAAGATTTACTTCTGTCAACAGATATAAACACAGAAGTTATGTCAAACACACAAAGTTACCTCTTGGAAAAGCAGGTGACCTCAGTCTATCAGTGTGGTTTGGTGCTACGAAGGGCAGAACTTCAAATCAGCTGTAAACCTCAAGCTGAACTTCCTGCACTCTCAGGAGGACTACACAAACAAATTGAAGCCCCCTTTATATTTCTAAGTTTGTCTGACCTTTTCCTTTTGATGAGTTAAGTGTGGTCATGCTACCAGCATCAATGCCAGAGGCACACCACAGCTATTAACCCAAAACTGAAGCAACTGGGAAACACTGGCCTGCTGAAAGGGAAGTTTTAACCTCACGAAATTGAAATTTATGCACATCTTCAGCTCAAGCCTCACACAGAAATAAAGCACAGGGCATATGCTGGGCCAGCTCACAGCAGCTATCTTGCTTCTTGGCCAGTTACTCCAAATTCAAGCTTCTTTAAAACTTCCAGACAGCTCTGAAGACCAGGAGTCCAGACCACTGAAAGAGGATTCACACTGATTTTTACAATCTTATCTAAAGAAAACATGTTCTAACTAGTATGATATGTATCTGGTTGCTGTGCTCTTTTCAAAGAAAACCACCAGACAAGCCTTTCTTTGATCCACATGAATGCTGAACAGATTCTAACATTATGTAATAGAGACCAAATAAGCATATGCAAACATAATGGATTCATTACTGATTAGGGAAAATGTAAAGTGTTTAATCATTCATAGACCTATTCTTATATGCATGCTAAAGTGTGCTCAGCCAAAAAAAGCATGTAAATTCAAAGTACAGACCTGTTACACATGCCTTGAAGAATGACTGAAGCATTCTTATTATTTTCAAATTATAACATCTAATCCTAACTTTTGTTCACGAAGTGTTAGACTTGAACATTTTACTTGGGGGAAGATTTCTAGGAATTCTTCTCCTGTGATTTATCTCCTGTTGCTGATATATAAAATCCAAAAATCTAACACCCCACTTCCTCCCCACTGAATAAAACTGGTATTATGAAGAGAAGGAAGAATACACACTCGAAGAGCTGTTAGAAAGAGAGATGATACTGAGAGGAAGAAAACCAGAAATAACATCTGAATTACCACAAGACAGCATGGGGTACAATATGTTTCACCATAATGTGTATGACTACAATGAATAATATAGCTGCTTCTGCAGCGGCTTTCTGTACAGCTTCATATGCCATAAGCTTCTGCTGAATGGAAAACTACTGATTAACCTGATTAATTACTGATTAACTGCTTAAAGAATAGCTGTAGCTTCTTAAATGTAATGCTAGATTACAGCTGACGAATAAAAAAACCCAAGGACTGATCATATATCACTTTCCCCCTTTCATAAAATGTATGCCAAAAGCTGTTAAGTTGTACTGCAGTGTTAGACAAATATGCACAGGCAACAATTCCAATCTCAGGACTTTTATAGATATAACTCTTTTATTACAAAAATACTGTTTTGCATACACGTGCAGGAGTTGACAGATGCTCATATGCAAATGGATCCAATTACTAAATTGAGGCATGAATCTATATAAAGTTTCATGTAGCAAGACACCTCAATCCTTCTGAATGCCTGCTCTGTGCAGGGATTTACCTGCATTGAAATGTTTTGACTTCCCTCCTGTGGGTTAAAAAGAACACAAGTCAGAGCAAACAAGAATGTGAGCGGCAAAGGAAGCTATTACCAAGTGTAAGTAAATTTGATCAGAAATACAGCATGAAATAATGGGAGGTGGGAGAATCCTCTGAGAGTTGTCAAAGTGCCATTCGTAATGGGAACAAGAGCAGGGGAAAAAGCGCTTCTCTGAAGTTTACACTGACAGCTTCTCTTGAAATGTCACTCTGACAAGCCAGACTGTCCCAGCTATAACTACATCCAACCCAAATGCCAACAAGAACTCTCATTCACTCTCAATCCTTCACAGGAACGGTTGGAAACCAGCTCCCTGGCAGTTCAGTCAGGGAAGTTAAACGGCGGCTCCGCTTCTGCGCAGCGCACGTGCCATCCCACGGATCGCCTTACTCCACAAGCACACATCAGCAGCTTAGAGGAGCTCAGGATCTAACCCAGTTAACTCAGTGAGCAGGATCACCTATCTTTATTCCACAGGGCTGGACGTCAATACGCTGAGGCTACGGATACAGATGATCCGTGCAAGTGTAGTTACGCACCTGATACGCCCATGGATTCTTCATAAATGTATTTATAGACACAGACACATGCGTGCACAGAAAGGGAGCACTTCCCTGGCACAGAAAAACCTCAGGATACTCTTCACTGGAGCCTGGGAGGGTACATGAGGTTCCCTGGTTTTGTTCACGAGCTTAAAGCATCTGCTCTTGACCACTTCTTGAGGCAGAGACTACACGAGGTGGCCCTTTGGTATCACACAGGGGGGCTTTCTGCTGCTCTCACCACACGAGTCCCACAGTCTGGACACTACTAATTAGCTCTTTTCTTACGAGCACTCTGTGAAGTTTTGGGAAAAAGATCAGGAGGAGAAGAAGACTTTATAGAAAAGCACTACAAGACTGTTCCAGACAGCAAGGAGAGCACCATGAGTGTACCTGCTGGCTGAAGGGTTCAGAGTTCTGGAAGAGGATGGAAGAGAGAGTAAGGCAAACAAGGAGGAAGGAGAGAACCTGGGAAAGGCTGACATTCTCCAGTACTTCTATCTACTTCAGTTTTATTTTTGATCACAGCCTTAAGTTATGAGTTAAAGCTCTGGTTTGAAAAACATTTGACCTCACCGCGTTCCTATTTCAGAACTTACGCTCAGCTTATCCAAATAAAACTGTACCTAAAGTCATACCCACACTGCGCTTTCCTTCACATTGTGCAAACACTTAAAAAAAATAGACAGCCCTTAGTCACCGGGATTATGCAAGAAGGCACAAGAGGGGGAGCGAAAAGCAAAGCCCTACGGTAGCCACACATTCCTGGAATGCCAAGGAAAACCCTGGGTGCGCTTCACCTTGCGGGGATCGCAGGGAACGGGTTCGGGAGCGCGCCGGGCGGGCGGCAGGCTGCGAATGGAGGCGGATAAGGACCCCCGGGCTCGGGGAGTGGCGGGGGGTCCCCGGGCACGTCCCGCCGGCCGCACGCCCGGGCCGACCCCCGCCCGCCGGGCCCCGGCAGCGGGGAGGCTGCGGGTGGCTCCCACCGCCCGGAGCCGCCCCG
>VZRS01014049.1:238781-249031 GCA_013398055.1 Ifrita kowaldi | reverse complement strand
GCGTGAGGGCGGGCGGCGTTGTCAGGGGAGCGGGGACCCGGACCGGGATGGGGACGGGGACGGGGATCGGGAACGGAGATGGGGACCGGGATGGGAACGGAGATGGGGATGGGGATGGGGATCAGGATGGGGACGGGAACGGGAACGGAGATGGGGACCGGGATGGGAACGAGGACGGGAACGGGGCCGGGGATAGGAACTGAGATCGGGATCGGGATGGGGATGGGGACCGGGACCGGGGATGGGGATGGGCATCGGGACCGGGGATGGGGACTGGGACGAGGATGTGGACCAGGGACCGCTATCGGGATTGGTACCGGGACCGGCGCCGGGACCTGGCGGTGTCTCACGGACTGCCGAGGGTGGGCTGCACGGGATGGGAAGTCGGGGATGGGCAGCCCGGGATAGGCTACCAGGGCCGGCCTCCTGCCGGTGCCATTAGTGCCGCCGTTAATTACGGCTCGGATCAGTGTGCGGGTGCCGTGCGGCACGGCCGGCGCGGCGGTCACAGCGGAGCACGACGGGCGGGCGGCAAAGCGCAGCTTTGAGGTGTTTGAGGGCAGGAGCGAGCGGCGGGGCTGGCGGGGGCAGCTGTGCCCTTGGCTGAGGGAATGGGGTCGGTTTTATGGCCAAGCGAAATCCCGGCCTCTGCCGACAGTTCCTGCCCCTGGAGTGGCTGCTGGGAGTGGAGTGGAAGTGCTGGGAGGATGCTCTGGCTCCCGGGAGCACTCCGTGGACTTACCGGAATTACATTCTCTAAGCATATAATATTAAGAGGAAATTCTGCCCTGCCAGGGTGGGGAGGCCCTGGCACAAGTTGCCCAGAGAAGCTGTGGCTGCCCCTGGATCCCTGGAAGCGTCCAAGGCCACGTTGGACAGGGCTTGGAGCAACCTGGGATGGTGGAAGGTGTCGCTGCCCATGGCAGGGGTTGGATCTAGAGGATCTCTAAGGTACCTTCCAACCCAAACCATTCTGTGTGTACAGAATGAAGCAGAGTACAATCGGGAAAAAAAAAATCAAGTGCCCAAAGCAGAGAGAAAGTTGTGTATGTTGCTTAAATACACTTGGTGAACTCCAAGTGCTGCACAGAAGTCAGTAGATCTGGATCTCCTGGCACTCTCCCCGGGTAAATTTATTTCCTCATTGTAACAATGTATTTTCTGTGTCCAGAGAAGAGGAGGAAGGAGGAAACTGATTAAAGATTTGTCAAGATCAGTGCTGGTGTCTGTATATAAACATTTTGTTTCATGTTTTCAGGCAAACTGTTTTGTGTTAGCAGTGGTTGACACCATTGAAGGCACTGGGGTAGGAATCCAGAATCGCCTGTCTGATGTCTCAGATACAAATCGCATTCAGCATAAAACAAAGTTTCAATTGTTGGGGACACAAACAATACTTAGGTCTCTAACATGGACTTTCAGAGCTCGGTGTTGGTCTCTGAAAAAGACAAACTGATGGATCAGTCTGTTGGACTGGCAGGTTTTGGATTAGGTTTTAGGTTGCAGGATGGCACCAGTGATCTCATTTTCCTTATTTACTTTCCTGAAAGGTAATCACAGCTCCTTCGTCTTGCTCAATCCTCTCTGATTTTTTTTTCTCTAAGCTGACATTTAGTGGAATGGAGATAATGTGCATATGACTCTGATCTTCACCTTCTGGATCTTAGGAAGGTCTTTCTTTTAGGCTGATCTCCAGCTATAAAAGAAATTGTTATGGCTCAATCTTGGCAGGCTTCAGAAAACCTCCAGCACTTCAAATGCATTCAGTTAATATGCAGAATATTGACTCACTGCTTACTCATGTGACTAACATTTAAATGACACTTTCTCATTTTTAAAGGACATTATAAATGGTGGTTTAATCCTCACAGCCTGATGAAGTCAGTTGGCATCATTTTCTCCTACTAACGCAAGAAAAGTTATTAGGAAAAAATAAGAAATTTATTAGATGTCATTGTTGCTGTTAGATTTATTTCAAGGAAGTGCTCCTGTAAATTTGTGCTGAGCTAATTAATGAAAACTACCACGAGTGATGGAGGAACTGATTGTAATCCCGAGTGACTGAGGAAGGAAGAAGATGCTTTGCCATTAAGTTACTTATGCTCTGTAGTCCAGCTGTCCTGAAAGAAGTTTGGAGGGAATTTGAATTTACCAATATGTGAGAGTAACACTTGGACTCAGCAGCCTAGCATAACTGACAGTGAGGGGTGCTGGTCCTCAAAGCATTTTTTTACAGATTTCACTGGCAACACCTCTCTTGAGACTGCTCGAAGGACAAAATGACACATCCCAGCTTAGTGAAGGAATGGGTGCATCCTTTTCTAGACGTTGTTCAGCCTGGAAGTCCCAGTTTGCAAATGTTTTTCATGCATTGCCACATCTAGAAAAGTTGCAGGGAGAAGCAGAGCAAACTTGCCTGAGAGCAATGAAAGCAGCGAGTGATTCTTTCTCTGTGCAGTGCCAGGAGCTTCAAGGAGAAAAGGGAAGGAAATAAACTGAAGGGGGGAACAAATATATGATCAAGAATATCAAGATCTGCCTTTGGATAACTTGGAGTTTGTGCCAGTTAGATATGACACGCAGTTACAAGTTATTTGATTGCCTTACCATGTGGAAGATAGTTGCTTTCTACTGATGGCATCACATTGTGTATCCCGAGGCATGTTTGACATGAGAAACCCCCGTGTCACAGAAAAGAGACATTTTTGAGCAGAAATCACTCTTTTGGTGAGTGATCATGCTGTGACATTGAACCTGGCCTTTTGGGTTGACCATGGTGTGGCCAGGTAGTCTAAAAACAGAGTGTGATGGAGAATTGCAATGACTTCTGCAGAAATGTTACAGTAGGTGTGTTTGAATCGTTTGTCTTTTTAATGAGAATGCTTTCATACTTTTCTTCATAAGCTTGTTTTAAAGCCAGCCCTTTGTTTACAGTTCTTTTGCTATTTAAACAGTGAATGCAGTGTTTCTCCTGAAAGAGAAACAACTCTATTGTTCTGGTGGAACATAAACTCACGGCCAAACTAAGAAGTGACTCTCTGCCTTATTGAAGTTGGAGGTTTCCCTTGTTGTTTACAGCTGTTGGGAAATTCCAGCGAAAATCTCATGTACTTGGAACACACCAATGCCACCCTGATTTTGTTTCCCTCTTTGCTGTACTGTCCTATCCATGACTGTTACATAAATACTCAGAGATTTTGCTAGAAGGGAATTTAAAGTTCATTATGTTGCCACCAAATCTTCAATTTCATGTGTATGTTTTAGTCAGCATAAAAGAGTATCTTTCTCATATTTTGTTAGAAGTACCACAGGAATATATTGCCAAGGGAAGCTTAGCATGAGCTGAAACTTGCTGTTTATAAATAATGACTAAATATGGGAAATCAGGACAAAATTTAATGACAGGGTTCTACCACCCTACAGTACATAAGCCCAGAAGGAATTGTATGATCTCTTCACTATCCGAAAAAAGAGTATCTAGGATATTGCAGAACCAAGCATTTGTATAGCATTGCAAAGAATTAATTTAGGTTTTCTGGACTGACTTTATCTTTCCTTCCTTCCTTCCTTCCTCGTATTCCTTGTCCCACCCAGTCTCTTCCAGTTTCCTGTTTCTAGTTTATTTATAGTTTAACGTAATAGGTGGATATTAAGGAAGTGCCTCAGGAACTAGATAGTGCAAATCTCCCTGAGTTATTGAAAATCACATTTCTTACATGTAGATAGTGATGAATTGTGTTTAGTTGCCTTTAGCAGAGGGGTTCAAAGTGTTTGTGCAGAGAAGAACTACATAACCCCCTTTAACGTACAGTTGCAGTGGAGGAATAACAAAGTAGACACACAGATGCTTTTGACTCCTCAGGGAGCTGTGCAGCCTCACACAAAACAAGGATTTTAGCAAACACAGGGAGTGTGTGAGTCTCTTCACGAGCACCAGCTGACAAATTCCTGCAATATACACTTCTAGACTTTGTCTGTGGTAGGAATTTTTGCTGCCTTCACAGCTTTTGTCCATCGAGAAAGGAGATTTGAACTGGGGCAGCCGCCAAGGCTTTGCCTGCTGTCAGCAGTGATTTGCAAAGAGGCAGCTTCCCGTGGCTTCAAGCTGGGGCTCGTGCACACTAGTAATCATAATTACAATATTTAGCTCTAACACAGTGCTTTTAAGATGGGTATCTAACAAGCCTTTTGGGGGATGGAGGGATACCATTAGCTCCTCGACGTGGATTAATTTTTGCAACAGCTACAAACCATCATGGGGCTGAAAGGGAAAGAAGGTGAACAGATCTCGTGGTGTTGCTGTGCCTCCTCCAGCAAGCCTGTCCCCGTTGTTATTGCAGCGTCCAAAGGGAACAGGAGCTGAACCGTGACCGCTTTTCTGCAGCAGAAGCTGGGTACCCGCTGGCCTCCTGAATACAAAAATGAAGCTTCATACTGTTTCCCTTGAATGGAAGCAGCATGACGTGAGCGTGGAAAGAGTGGAACAGTATGTTAAGGGAAACAGGACTGAAAGGAGAGAACAGCTGACTCCAGGGGCTGAGCAGATCTGCCCTCTCTGCTTCACTGTGTGGGTTTGTTTTCAACTCAGGCCATTTCGTGGGTCTCGCAACACATCTCCGCAGTTCTGGGCTGGAAAATGAAACAACTGCAAAGAGGTTGTTCCTTCTTCCTGAAACAAGCTTCACAGGCTGTGGAAAATGAAAGCTAAGGCTGAAGTTTAAAACAAGCTGAAAGCACTCAGATGCAGAAGTGCGGAGTGAAGCCATTCAATAGAGTCAGATCTGGAATGGAGCCCTGAAAAAAACCTGCAGTTATGACTAATCCATTTTTAATGTGTGTGGTTGTAGGTAAAATCACTTCTTTAAAAGATCATTTCTCTCCCTGTATTGGTTACAGTTCTTTACCATCATTTTAGATAAATGATGTGTTGACATGTGAGTTCAGTTACAGATGGGCTGCAAGGACAGAAGTATTTCTGATGCTGGAGAGGCTCCGGCTGAGCTGCCGGTGAAGGGGAGAAACGACACAAACAGGATATTCAGTGTCAAGCTGCAGCAGCACCCCGAGGGACCCACCCAGGGGCAGGCACTTGAATGCTCACTCTCTCCTGGAGCCAAGTTAGCTAAGGAAACTTGATGTAATAGTCGACTGCAGAGCCCCGTTTGTGCAGGGACGGGCTCAGGCAGTGACATTTTAGAAGCGAAACAGTCTGAAATGGAGACTTCTTGTTACACTGAACAAGTCTGCGAGGCACCACACAGTTTTACAGCGTAGCTTTTGGGTGCTTTTATCTTGTCCTTGAGTTGTCCCAGCCTTGCTTTCTGGTCCCCTTGCAGGGACCCCTCAATACTGTGTCACGGAGCCACTGACGTGAACACACTGCTGTAGGGAGACGTGTGACACCACGAATGTCCTGGCTCTTGTGATATCAGCCCAACACTTAGAGAATTTGCAGTCTTATTGTCAGTAGAGCTGTGAACAGGAGCATGAAATCACTGCAAACCGGCATTGACTGTGGTGGGGAACAGCATGGGGACCGTTTAGGCAGGTAGAAAACAGTACAGCAAATCCAGCTCTGATGGGATATACTCGACTTAAAGACTCCCTCAGTCTGGCTCAGGGTGCGGTGACAGAGCCTGTAGTGACAGGCAGTGCTCTGAGGGTGAATGCTTTTCTCCGTGGTGTGTGTGTCTATCTGATATCCAGGAACAAAAGCAGTTGGCGTTTCCCTGGTGTACACTGAAACGTGGTGCAATGTGATAGAGCAACAGGGAGCTCCTTGCTGGCTTCCTGCCCTCTGCAGATTCCTTCTGAATTAGGTGCTGACCTTTAAAGCAAGACCTGCTTCTTCAGTTTCTCATTGTCTAAAATCTGCACTGAAGCTTGAGAAACAAGTCTGTGAAGCTGCAGGATTTTTTTTTTTAAGCTCTGATTAGTGAAACACAGAATAGGTTGGAAGGAGTCTGAGGGAGACAATCACCAAATGGAAACCTTTTTACAGATCTGGCGCCTTTTATTTTTTATTTTACTCCATTCCATGGCAGCATGGGCCTGTATGGTGCTGGGCTTAAATCAGCACCAAAAAATGGTTTACATTAAAGACTGGTCCCTAACCTTCTGCTGTTAAAGGGCACCTCTGCCTCTTGATCAAAACACCGCCTTGTTTGCCCTCAGTGATTTGGAAACCCAGAGCTGTGCTCCTGCTGCCAGGGTTTTGTACTAGAACACTGCAGCTGCTTGGCACCAGCAGGGCTTTGGAGGTGAGAGAGGTGAAAACCATTATCCTGACTAAAAATCTGGAGGTATTTAGGCAGAGGGGCTCTGATGGAAGAACCTCTTTCCCTTTTTGAATGTTTTTACCATTACCATTGCTTCGGCTGCGTTTTCACAGGATTTCTCCATTCCTCATTCGGGCAGATTCTGACATTTCATGCAGATTATGAAGTGTTGGCCGAAGGGCAGCTGGAACTGGGACTCAGCTCGGGGTGGGAGGCAGCAGCTGTCCTGTGCCAGCGAGAGGCCTCGGTGCAGCGCTTCGGGACCTGCAGGTGGGACTGCAGGAGGGGTGGAAGCATGTGAATATTTTTGGTTCCAACACAAGGCTTAATTTTTCAGGAGCATGAAGAGGTTCTTCGAGGCTGTGAGAGCCTAAAGCCTTGGATTTCTCCTGCCTCATCTGCCTGCTGGCACGCACAGCCGTGTTGTCCCATTTACCAGGCATTTGATCTGTCAGTGACTCATTCCCAGGCTCGCTATCTGCACCAGCAAGGTGCTTCGGGGCTGAGTCGCACCCATGTATCAGCTCTGTTACTGTACCCTGTTATCAGCCACTCTTTTCACTCCTGGGGTGCTCCCGGCCTTTGATCTGTTCCCGAGCTGCAGCAACAGCTTTCCTTGTTTTTTAATGCTTCATTACGTTGTGCAGGGCCGTCAGCCCTCCCCAAATGCTGCAATCTCTGCTGCCTGTGCGCTGCTCTCACAAGTACATCCAGGCTTTTCCTTGAAAGCATGAAATAAAACTCTTATTCCCCTCAGCCCTCAAATAGCCATGGTGGAAATCAGTTTTCTTCAAGATGGCAATTTCCATCAGACACTACATGGCGGTATAATGATATGGTTAATTATTCCCTTGCTTCTCCCTGCTGCATTTTGCTGCTGCTTTTAAAAACCTACGGAGCAGAGGCTGTTTGCTTCATCCTTAAAGCACCTGGTGCTGTGGACTCTGAGCAGTCTGTAAATCCTAATGTTACTGAGCAGTCCTGAATCCTGTCTTCCAGCAGAAGTCCCTTTCTGCTGGCCAGGCTGGATCTTGTTTAATTCGAGGCTGGTTCTGTCAAAGCTAGAGACCCCAGTGCAAAGAAAGGTGCTGTGTGTGCTGAAGGACTGAAAGAGCTTTCTGTGTTTTACAGTTGCTTTTTTTTTTAGAGTGGCAAACGGGCAAAGGCAGAGACACACAATAATTTAAAATGGATTTGCTTAAAATCACCTGTATTCATAGTAATGCTGGAAGAAACCAGAAGCAGCATCTGAGCTGGTTCTGCTGGAGATGGCGCTTATCAGATGACCTAGCAAAACCTTGCTGGCTTGTAGGATTTGGGGCAGAAACTCCAGCATAACAAGCACATTCCTCTGAGAGCCTTCAGAGCAGCCAGTTCCTGCTGATGTGGTGCAGATCAGTGATCCAACTCGTTTTGTCCCTGCACTAAGGGGTGGGCCTTGGGTGTGCTGTGGGGTGGAGGACGGACAGACAGACAGACAGACAGAGAGACAGACAGACAGAGAGACAGGCAGAAGTGTTTGCTGCACTAGGTCATGCACTAGGAAGGCTGTGGCTCTGTGTTTGTCTGCTCATGGGGTCCAGCCAAGCGGCACAGCCCTGATCTGCAGCACGTCCCAAACGCTGGGAGTCCTGACCACGGTGGGCTGGTCCTGATGTGATTTAGTACTGAGGAATCGCTTTCCTTCCACTGGCCAGGTTGGGCTTGTTTTGTTTCTGCCTTGAAACCTCTCCTCTCCCCCACACTGTGATCTGTGCCAAGCTGTTTGGCAAGTTAAAAGCTCTGCCTGCTGCGTGGGCAGGAGAAGGGCCACAGCGTGGTGCAGAAAATGTGTGAGATGTGGTCCAGGCTTGTGGAGAGGATGAGGCGAGGACCCGAGGTGTCATTTGTGTGCTCAGTTCATGACTTGCCCAGCCTGTTTCACAGACTTGTAAGCACTGATCCTTGACTATGTTTCAGGCCTGGCCTACAGTCACTAATTGTCAGTGTCCTGGGGCTTCTCCCAAGTGTTAATTGTCCCTGTTGGTGTGATGGTTGTGGGAAGAAAGGACACGCTGGAGAAAGGTGGCAGTGTTTTTGCTGCTGCCATTATCATCGTCGGGGCTGCCATTAAAGCTGCTTATTAACATTTGCCCTCCTGTGAAATGTGTAGGTGAGCTATTTATAAATGTGCAGAGAGATCCGACGTCTCTGGTGTGTGCTCTGATTTAAGAGTAATCCCCACCAGGAGGGGAGAACCTGTCCAGTACTGCAGAGGAGGTTACTGGCAGAGCTGGAAATGATCCACCACTTGTGAGTCTCAGCGTTGCCTGTGGGATGGGGTGCATTTCTGGGGGCAGATGTGGAAATGGAGAAGCAGCGTGCTGTTTTCCCCACTAGCTCTGTCTGCTCCGGTGTGATCTCCCATCTTCAGGGCAGAGAGAAGCACTTTTCCTGCTGCACAGCCCCCTCTCCTGTTCTCTGCTCCTTCTACACAGCAAATGCACTCAGCTCTCTCTTGGGCTGCATCCAACCTCAGCTCTCACTTGCTTCTTCTTTTCCTTTCTGGAGCAGATTCAGCCTGGTGTGCAGGAGGGAATGATCCTTTCCCTGGAGCAGTCCAGTCACAGGCACACAGGAGTTAGTGTCTGTACTTCTCAAAAATTCTTCTGGAAGGAGACACAGCCATTTGCTTCCATTATTCCTCTCCTGCAAGCTGCAAATGACCTCACCTTTTAAAGCAGGCAGTTTCCTGAAGAGCAGGATTAATATAGCAGGATTATTGGTGCATCTGATCGTGCTTTACCTTTCCACACAAAGACTTGTTGATGACTAATAACAGAGAAGCTTCTCAGCCTGTCCTCAGTGGGAACATGATTCTTCTTCCTGGCTCCCAGGTTTTGTTTGTAGTGTTGTCTTTTCTTGCCATCGTAAGCTTGTTTGGAAATATCTTGCACACAGCTTAAGGATGCTGATTAATGTTATTTCCAGAAAAAAGTTGCTTTCATACCTGTTACGAAGTTTCCCATGTTAACATCAGCCTGAGGTAAAACTTTAGTAAACCTGGGAGCTGGAATTTGATGATCCTTGTGGGTCCCTTCCAACTCAGAATATTCTGTGATTCTCTGATTTTATGAGGTTGAGAGAAATTGCCTACCTTTGGGGCCAGCACCTCAATATGCAAAAGGCTCAGGTAGGATCACACAGACATGGATGCCCCACAAATGGATAGCAGGAGCCTAATTGCTGTAAGGAGGTTAATGGGCTGAGGTTGCAGTGAGGAAACGAGACACTCTCTGCTCGAGAGCTCCGGGCCTGCTGGCTGGATCTGCAGGACACACTGCCCTCCCCTGGCCGTGATGGGCTCTGGATCTGGGCTGAGGAACCTGCCTTTCCTGAGCATCCTGGCGGCCAAGGGAAGGTTACGGGAACGTGGTATGTGCTGTGATTTATAAACTCGGTCAGAGGTGCAGACTTTGTAGGTGATTCCAACATTCCCTCCAGGAGCTCATGACAAGATTTATGTGAAGCTTCAGCACTGTGTGAAATCAACTGTGAGAAAAATGGCTTAGGAGTGATTTTATTGTTGTGTGCAAGAAAGTGATGCGAGAAACCACAGAAATCTGCTAGACTGATTCTTGAGCATGCGATGGAAGACTTTCATCTGGTTTTGCTTGTAAATGAGAGTTTTATGTTGTAGCGGGTTGAATTTGCAAACCGGGGACCTTTCGCGTGTGAGGCGAATGTGATTTAAATAGGTAAATTGCGAGAAGCGTCATTAGTCTAAAAAACTGTCCATCAACTCAGGGTCAACCCACAACATTCCACCCCTCGCTTCTCGAAATTTACATATTGAACAAAATTACTTAAAATAACTAAACTAGAGCTAAAAAGAAACAAATTACATAAACTTCCACCCCTAGACTTTTCACTACAATTGCAAGACAAATTTTTACTTAACTTTATGACTTAATTCTTGCTTTGCTTATTATT
>VZRS01014049.1:64831-237883 GCA_013398055.1 Ifrita kowaldi | reverse complement strand
GAGAGTCCCGCCCCTTCCACGTGGTTTAAATAGGTAAATTGCGAGAAGCGTCATTAGTCTAAAAAACTGTCCATCAACTCAGGGTCAACCCACAACATTCCACCCCTCGCTTCTCGAAATTTACATATTGAACAAAATTACTTAAAATAACTAAACTAGAGCTAAAAAGAAACAAATTACATAAACTTCCACCCGTAGACTTTTCACTACAATTACAAGACAAATTTTTACTTAACTTTATGACTTAATTCTTGCTTTGCTTATTATTTCTTTCAATTAATTTGTATCTTACAGCTTTTATTAATTCTTGCCCGCATTGTCCACCAATTTGTAGTGGGTTGAATTTGCAAACCGGGGACCTTTCGCGTGTGAGGCGAACGTGATTTAAATAGGTAAATTGCGAGAAGCGTCATTAGTCTAAAAAACTGTCCATCAACTCAGGGTCAACCCACAACATATGTAAATGTTGGAAAATCATAATTATGACATAAACTTTTCAGAGAATTTGTACTTCCAGATGTGATGGAGATGCGTGAGTGATCTGGGAACAGAGATTCACTTGAAAGAGACATCTCTGACATTACCCCTTTTGGTAAAGAGCCTGTCCCTGGTGCTGTGATCCAGGCTGAGCTCTGCACTGGTCCATACAGGTATTCTAACAAGTGGGGTGTAATGATCCCACATTTTTCCATTTCTGCTGCGTGTTGTTCTTCTTCCTGCCCTCGTGTGGGTTATGTTGTCCTGGCAGTGTCTGACATTGTACTCAACCTTTCTCATGGCCTGGAGAACCTCATTAACGTTCTCTATCTCTTTTTTAGATTACAGAAATTTTGTGTTACATGAAAGCAAGATGGGAGGTGGGGGGAGAAGAAAATTTAGCTGTTTTGCAGTGTGATTGTGTGCTTGAGTTTTGTCTTTTATCAAAATAATTACTGTCAGCAAGAAAACTCACTGTGAGCTGGAAGTGCGTGTACTCACGGCACGTACCCTTGGAGGAGCAGGAGCTGGAAACAGGCAGTGCTTGGGTCAGAGTGTGTCAGAACAGCCACTGTCCTGAGGCTGCACAGATTGATGCATGTCTCTATATTCATGTGGAGTCACAGAGCTAGTTCCACAAAACCAAAACAGAACAAGAAAACCAACCAAAAACCCCTGTTATCCCAAATATCTCATCTCTCTCACCTGCCTTGCTCAAGGGGTCATGTCCCCTCACTGTGCACCCCCACATGGGCTGCAAACCCCACTGCATGCCTGTAGCTCTGTCTCCCCACCATCCCTGCAGCTGGGAAGCCCCCAGGGATTATTCCCACAGTGTGTCAGACTCTAGGCTAAGCCAGAATCTAAACACCTACCCAGGCAATGGGAGATCTGGGTTTTTGGTGTTGCTGGGGTTGTTCGTACACATCTCCCAGAGACTGCCTTAATCCATGAGCTGCTGGAGAAGGCCTGGGCAGGCTGAGGGAGGGCTCGGGGAACTCTCCCTTGGAAGCAGAGGGAAGAGCAGGGCAACGTTACTCACATGGGCAAGCTTTGTGTGCTCATACAGGGGGAGCAGGCTCGCTCTCCGCTTGCTTCTGCAAAGATGCTGCCACGTCTCTGTTTAGGAACCCATTGTCCTGGGGTACAGGACACCTGCTCAGTGCTCTGCCAGGCTGGTACTGTTTCTTATGCCTTTTTTTAAAAAAGAAATCACTTCTGATCCACAGCACCATACAGCAGAGTGCCTGTCCTTGAAGAGCATTCCCAGCCCCTGATGTAAAGAAGCCTGACTACACACATGTTCAGAGGAAGGGATGTTCAATTGATGTCTCAGTTTGCTTGCCTTTGGCAATTTCTTCTCCAAAAAATATATATTCTTGCAGATGGGCCTGAGGTTTCTAATTTTGCTTTTTGGCGATCTTGGGGGTCAAGTAGGTGCAGAGAGACTTTGGGTTAATGTGGAACTGGTTACCTGACCCACTCTTGTTGTCCTGTGACAGCTAAAACGCAGATTTAGGTGTGAAAACCTCTGCTGGCTAACAGGGCTCATCTGGCTCTTGCCCCCATGATGCTGGGGGACATGGGGGAGTCACAGCCCCAGAGCACTGGGGTTTCTCTGTCCTGCTCAGACTGGCAACACCCTTGGCATATGGGTTTGGTGAGCAGGAAGGATACTCCATGCCCATTTCTGGGGTTTGCCTTTTTCTCTAGCAGCCCACAGGTTTTCTCAAGCCAGGACCTACACTTGGCATTCCTGGCCTGTGGACCACCAGAAACCAGATTATAGTGGGAGGCGTTGAAGTGCCAGGAAGGGAAAAGTGCCATGAAAAAGTTTCAGCACAGATTTGCCATCATGGGAAGAAATGCCTTCTCCCTCACTAGACCTCCTTGCCTCTGCTCCTACATCCCTCGTTTTTGGGCAGTGTGCGTGTGGCCTCCGTGTTCTGTGAGTTTTGTGACATCTTCTTTGGGAGTCTGCCATGCAGGGAGTGCTCACCTGTACTGGTGGTGATTTCCTGCCTCCCATTCTGGTGAGGAACCATGTGAAAGTGGGAAGTTCCTGCCTCCATATCCAGCCTTGGAGCTTCTTCCCGTGGCCCTGCACACTCAGTGCTCATGATCAGCTGCTCCATGCTGGTGCTGTCTGGCTGTGCCAGCGTGAAGGAAAGGCACTCTCCAAGCCTGGGATCATTCCAAATCTCCACTTGGTATCTTTCTAGTGATTTACAATTTCTGAGGTCAGGCCTTTGAACCAGCATTTTCTTTAAAATTATAATGAAAAGAGAAAGCTGGAAAAACATTCAAAGGATTTTTTTTTTTTCCCCAGTGCAGCCAGGTAGGATTTGAAGACAGCCTGGGATTGCTGCTGATAGCGGACACCGTGGCAGCCTCCCTGCTGAGGGATGGGCTTGTGAAGCTCAGGCTGCCGGTGCCAACCTGGACAAGCCTCCAGGTAGCTTCGGGGATGTCCGGAAGATTTGATTTGCAGTTCTCACGCCTCATCTTGACCAAACCCATTCCCTGACCTTATAGCTGCGGGCAAGATCAAAACGACTTAGCAACAGTTGTTTATTCACTTCCATTAGTCACTCACGTAATTAGGCGATAAGGGAAGGTGCATTCCCCGGGCGGGAGCCCTGCCACCGCCGCTGCTGTGGCTGCCGCCACCAGAGGACACTCTTGGATAGCCTATGGATCCTTCCCAGCACGGCGGGGCGCGTTCCCTCTCAGGCTGGTCTCAACTCCATCACCCCGCACTTCCAGCCCCAGCCTCGGTCTCTCCGCCACCCTCCGTCTGCTGAGCGCGCTGTCCTTGGCACTCCTTGCTCTGGCACCGGTTCCTCTGGAGCTGTTCCCTGCAGCCCCGACTCTCCATCTCCCTCGGGCGGTTTTATCGCCCAAGGTCACCGTGTTGCAGTGTCTGGTGCTTTGCTCTGTCTCTGCCCCCAGGGGCAGGTAGCCAAGACATCGCTTTGCTGGGAGCGTGTCAAGGACCTGCTCGGAGCTGCCGCGCTTGGCACGCTCGGGACCAAGAGACATAACCCAGACACAACCTGCCCTGAAGTTTGGAAGCACTTGGAGTAGAGATTTGGGTACGGTCCTGTTTAAGAGATTAAGTTCAGTCTGGGTTCAGATCACTCCAGTTCTCCATGTTAAAAAAAAAAAAGTCCTATAATTCTATTCCCTGAAATAAGCGTGAAGTGTTAGGTTCATTGCTTTTGAAGTTAGTGTCTTGATGGTTTGTGCAATAAGACTGACATGTCCTTACTTGCTTGAAATAAATAATGAAAAAGAGGTGTCAGATTGCTTTTTCAGATGGAAAGAGGCATTCCTTGAGGAGCCTGAGCAGGAGGGTATGTGCATGTTGTGGTTCTCTTTCTTCTGAGGAAAGCAAGTTGAGTAATTTGTGGGTTAAAAGTGCCTCCTCTCAGGGGAGGTCACTGAGGGAGGGCAGCATCCATCGCTGCTGGGAAGAGGTTTCTCTCAGCGTCCCACCCCAGGAAGAGCAGTTTGTCTGTGGTGACTCTCATGCAGGCAGCCCTGGGGACAGGGGGATGGAGGAGAGACTGTGAGCCTTGCCTGGGGCTGGTCACTCCCGGTGGCAAAAATGGATTTTGCTCCTTACAAAGGCAGGGCTTCCTTAGGTCCAAATTCAAATGGACAAAACCACTCTTGAGTGTCTACAGTTAAACCTGTGGTTCACACTTTGCTTGGGACCTGTCTCAGTGCTGGCTGCCCTTGGCTGCAGCTGCTCTTGGCCTTTGGAGTCACTGAGCAAAGTGATGGAGAATTGTCCCTGCTCCAGGCAGCACAGAGACATTTTGCAGGGCCTCGTTCTGAGTGTAAAACTGCTTCATCTGTAAGAAATTTTGGGATTATTATCATTTTGGACAGGATGTTCCTTTTTTTCTAGGATCCCCCAAGGCATGAGGTATCTTCTGAGTTGCACTGTTGCCTGAAGATCAGGACAGCATTGTTATCATCCACTGTCCTGTCTTTCACTGCTAACACACAGGTTTAGAGGAAACTCTGTATCTCTGCTCGTGTCACTTGGCATAGCTGCCTTGAACTCAGGCTTTAGTCCACCTGAGAATCTGGTCCATCTTGTACACACAGGGCTTTGTTTTATGCAGTGGTATTTCTCCAAACACCTTTGCCAAGTGCTAATATTGCACCAGAGAGAAAGTACACGCTTGTGCTTCGGTGAGAACCAGTGTGCTGAAGAACTCCATGCCTTGTGCTTAGACCACCAGGGCTTCAAACACCTTTGGGAAGTGTTTTTAGGTGGCAGTTTCCTTTCTGTTTGGGAGATGTTCTGTTGAGAAAGTGCCCTCAACAGTTACTGTAGGAGAATTTCAGCTCCTGAGTGCTTTTATACTTGAAGTGTCTAAAAAAAGGGATAGTGATTTTAGAAACGAAGAGAAAAATGGTCTGGCAGTCAAGTGATGCTTAAGGATGAATGTGGTGTAGGCAGTGTTCCCTATTTCCCAGTAATACATCAGGAGGCGGGAGGCAGCAGTCTGTGTTAATTACGCTTATGGTGAGCAGCCAGTGCTTCAGCCAGGACTGACTGTGCTGATTGTGACTGATTGGAATGCCAGAGAAGGCTCAGACTCAGTGTGTCTTCTCAAAGTATGCTGAGATGATAATAACAATTCATTAAAGTTTTATGTTCTTTATGGTGCTTTGTCCCTTGTGGCGGTAGAAGCATTTCTGTAATCCAGAGCATGTTGGATTATTCCTAGAACATTTCTTTCCTAAAGAGTGTTTTTGCTCAGAAAACTGCTTCAAGTCACTGGGAGCGAACTGTTCCTGCAGAGCCCCAGATTTCACGTGCATGTGGCAAAACCTGGAAATTGATGGAAAGGAAAGGAAAGGAAGGTGCTGAGACTCATAAGAGAAACTCCCCTGCTTTCCTGCATCCCACATTGCTTCCTGAAGTGGCCAAAGAGTTTGGCAGACCCTCCTGGCTCTCACAGAGACACTGAAGGGTCTCCATGTCACTGAGGTTTAGGCCATGTGTTGGAAAGGTAGTTTCCTCCTGTAGCTGGAAAAGAAACAGATATTCTGACGTGAGAGCATCTGGTCTGAGGATAAACTTCTCTGGAGATCTTTCTTGGAGTTAGAAACCATGCTGTGGAAGAGAGGCTGTTTTTTAAACTAATGCTTTTTGTCTGAATTTACCTTTTGCAAATATCTTTGTAAACATGTGCAATATACGGAGAAGGAGAGGCCAGGGCCTCATGGCTGTGATCTGGGGCAGAGGAGCAGGAAGACACCAGGGATCTGCTTTCATGGAGCCAGCACATGGAAGCCCCTTGCTCTGTGCCTCAGTTTCTCAAACAGGGAGGTTTGGTAACAGATCCTGCCTTGCAGGATGACTCCCACAGTGTGGCATCAGCATCCCTGTTACAGGGCCCCAGCAGAGCAGATCTTGCAGTAAGACGTGATTTGAATTATTTAGGGTGTTGTCATGTGATCACAACTGATTGAGTTCCTGTGGCTTCACAAGTTGCCATCTGTTATCATCCCCATTATGAATTATGCATTAGCTTAAATCAAGGCTTAAACCAGAGGAGTTCAAACAAAGTCCTCACACAGTGATACCATAAAACTGTCTTTAGGGCGTTAGTACTGGGTCCAAAACACTGCAGCCACACCAGAGATCATGCTGGTTTGGTAAAAGCTCTCTCTGCTGGTTCAGACCATCCTGGAAGATTCGCTTGTTTGTGCTAGGCTTTAAGCTGGGCCAGGTGTCACCTGCTTTAGTGATGTAGACTGATAAAACCGGACAAAATTCCATTGCCTGTGTCCTGGCTAGGTGGACAGAAAGGAGACCACAGTCCCACACCGGAGTCCCAAAGATCCCAGCATCGTGTGGTCAGGGAGCTGCTGCTGAAGGCACAGTGACCACATGCCAAATTTTTGGCTGGCTGGATGTGAGGCTTTGGGAGGCTGTTGGCTTTGCAAGTGCCATGAGCCCTCCTGTAAAACCTGTCAGTTTACTCATGTGTGGTGGTACCATTTGCAGTAAAACACTTCAAGACCAACTCAGACATTCATCGGAGTCCTCTGGCCTGGAAGTCTTGTGGCCAGAAAGCGAGTTTCTCCAGAGCATTCCCATTTCTCAGGCTGATCTGCAGGGCACCACATAGTCAGTGCCCTTTTCCTGTGAAGGAGAGGTGCCTCGAGCCACTCCAGCTCGTGTGTGGGTACTTCCCTCTTAGGCCAATGTGCTGTTGCTCCTCCAAAGCTCTGGAAGCTGCCGCTGGCCAAGCTGTGAAGTCTTTCCCTTTTGGTTATGTAGCTTGTGTTGAATCTGCATTTAGGGCCTGCTGTCCTTCCAAGGGTGCAATTCCCTGGTGTCCCATCCTCTCTCAAGTCACATTTAGAGGCCAGGCTTTCTCTGCCTGTGTTACACCAACACAAGGCAGCCAGCTTGGCAGCCCAGGGCGATGGGGCGGGCTTGGCTCTTGCTGCGGGCCTGGGGCTTGCTGAATTTGTACACATTTGCTGGGCAGCAGATTGGGTCAGTGACCTTGTTCTGATGCAGAGGCAGGCGGTTTATTGCCATCCATCTGAGATCCTATAAAATAAACAGTTCCCTCTGTGGGAACAGGCATCAGAGATGACTGTAGCTAAATCAAGACTTACTTGGCGAGTGTGTGCAGTGGGGAACGTGGAAAATTCATGGCATCCCCAGAAGCCAAGTGCTTTCACATAGATTGTGTGGCTGCCCTAGGGAGCACCACTGGGATCTGGGAGCCAAGCAGGATGGATAGGCAGGGAATGATTGTCTCCTGGCACTAGCAGTGGTTGCAATGATAATTTCTGTTTGAATTTTTGGGTCATAAATCTGTTTGTGTCTGCAAGGACACTCCAGTGGCTCCAGCTTTATCCTAGTGTTGGGAGCTATTTTGCTACAGCTGGAGGGTGCTTGTTCCATCAGCTGGCACGAGGGCTGACTCTATGGCTCCTGGTTTCTGCCCTTGGATATCTGAGGGCAAAAATCCTTTGACTTCAGAGGGAGTTGCTCACAGTATGTCCCTGCTAGAAATAGCACCATGTCCCTCCTCTTGAAAGCAGGGTCAGATTCTCTGTCTGCAGCTTGACGTGCAAAGCCTTTCCCCTGGGAGAGAGCCAGCCTTCTTTTTTCTCCCAAATTCACAAGTGTCCATACCTCTTGCAGGTTTACAGAGGGCTGAACAGTCTCTTCAACTGAGACAGGAATTCTGAGTATTTCTTAACCTCTTTTGGAAAGAGGGTGGTGGATAGGACAGCAATGGTGCCAGTGTCAAGGTTTTTGTAAACTGGGTTGGTTATACCAGAGATCTTCTGTCACATTTTGTCCCTGTGACTTCGCAGTTTGGAGGTGAAAAGAAAGAATGGTGAAGCTCTGGATGCTGGCACCGTAATGGATCAGGAAGAAAGGAGTAAGAAAGGAAAGGAGAAAGGGTTGTGATTTAGTGTGGACCACCAAGATGGGAGAAAAGTGAGACAAATTTTTGAACTGAGTCTTAAATTGCTCCAAACCACAGGGTGCTGCGCCTGGGGGAGACAGGGAGGGAATGGTTGTGCAATTTCACCCTCAATCATGCAAAGGCAAAGTACTGGACAAAGGGATTGCCTTAGATATATTGCAGTTGGAGCCTGGTAGAGCATTTGATACAGGGTCTTACAAGACCCTGCCCTCCCTCCGAGATTGTTTGGCTTGTTTTGAATAGGAGCTCAGTTGTGTGGATTAGTAGAAATGACAAATGATACATGGCTCTGGTCATGCAGATTTTCAACCAATGTGACTGATGAAAGTTTTTGATTCATCCATTTCACGGAGGGCTCCTCCTGTGCATTAGCAAAGTAGTAAAGAGCATTTTAATGACAGTTTTAGGTGCGATGTTTTTCAAACATTACTGAGTACCTTGTACGTGAAGCGTGGCAGAAACCAGGAAGTTTGGTCATTTTGGTGGGAAAGTGATGGAGTGTTAGAGGAGGAAAAGTAGTTTTTCTATATGAGAGAAACATCTGAAAGCAAAATTCTTCAGGAAGGAGGAACCGTGAAAGCTTTAGTGTGAGAGACAGCAGAGTGGGCCCTTGGGTGTGTGTGACAGACTGACAACAGCATAACTGGAGTCAGGTTATTGGGCTGGACTGGGACTGGGGAAAGTGGCAGAGCTCCATGGAAATTACAGAGATCTGGCAGTTTATCCCTGCTGAAGGTACAGCTGGGGTAGAACTTACTGACAAGAAATTACCAATCAACTGGTTTGAAATCAGAGTTGAAAGTATGAGGGATGAGTTAAATAAATCTACTTGCCCCCATATATTAAAGAAGGGAGTCTGCTTATTCCAGGCCAGAGGAGAAGGAGAGAGGCTGTGCAGGAGTCTGCCAAAATCTCCAAGGTGTGGGAGTATTACTGAGCAGTGTGGGAAGACTTGGCACACTTGAAAGGAAGTGGAGTATGGCACTGAAACCCATTCTTTGGAAGCAAGAGGGCTGGCTGGGAGGCAGCCTTGCTGAGCAAATCACTCTTCCTGCCTCATCCTAGCTTTACAGCCAGTCCATTCCAGGAGATAATTGGGTGTTTAAAGAGTTACTCTTGAAAATACTTAGTTTTGTACCTTCATTTTGCTCCTGTCTTTGTGATTTCATTCCCTGAAAGCAACTGTTGGGTTGTTAAAGGCTGCATTTGTTAAGCAAGGAGTAAGCAGCTGGGTTTCAAACACTCACTGAGCTGGTCCTTCAGGCAACTCTTTGAGAACTTTGCACCAACAGAAAAGGAGAGAAGAAAGGAGAAAGTGGAAGCGAGTGTTTACACTGAAATCTTTATTTAGTTCCAAAAGCCTAGAGCAAAGCATCAAAACACAGAGTGCCTCATACAAGCCAAGACAGGGAGTAGAATTTCCATTTTATTCCAGATGAGAAGTAGGTCTTGTTATAAAGGGGGCTGGGTGACAAAGCTAAACGTAATTTAAATTTCTACTCCAATCTATTTTTAATTATTCATGTGTAGATTCTTTTGTAGGGTTAACAAGGAATTTGCCAGGAGCCAGGCCACAAAGGCTTGAGTTGTAGTTTTCCAGCAGACATCCTGAAAATACACTGTCACAGGCAATCAGTGTCCTTGGAGAGGTGGCCTGTTAGCAGGGTGTTTACTAATTGGGATCACTCCCCAGCGGATAATTGTTTGTGACACCCATGCTGATTGGACCCACAATATCTTCCCATCCTGCAAATGGTCCGTGGCAGTTTTGATGAATTTGAAGTTTGGAGCCTGAATAAATCCAAGGAAGGAAAAAAGAAATGCTTCCACTGGAAAATGCATGTAGGAGAGCAGAGCTGTGCCCTGGGTCAGCCCCCAAAGATGGAGCCACATGAGCACACAGAGACAGGCCACTGGTGGGCCTTGTCACACTTTCTATTTTTTCCTCTTGTGTTAATTAACAGACTGGAGGAGGACCAGCCATGCCAAAGTAAGATGGGGAGAATTGGTTTATTTCGCACAGGACGGGGGTGTCCTAACCAAGGACTTTTGGGCTTATGGGGAAACTGCAGATGTGTTGAAATATCTGAATGAGTTCAGATGAGGGTCAGGCCTTGCTGCCAGACAATAGCAAAGGTGATGCAGATAACCCCAGCTAACCAGCAGCTCTCTGGGCTGGCAGCAGTACGTGAGTGTTGTAAATGCCATTTTGCTGAGGAGATACAGAGATTTTAAAAATTTTGTTTCTGGGGCCTGGCCCAAAAGGTATTTGATCTTTTTGCTATTTTTGACGGGTACATTGGTATGTGCTTTATGGCCAGTTTGAGAATCACAGAACTGCAACAGCATTCTTGTCCAGTCCCCTGCTCAAAACTTATCTGCCCTTCTGTCCCAAGCATAAATTGCATTTTCACGCATTTGACAGAAATGTGGTTGTTGTGTTTTGTCTGGTTTGTATCTGTACTGCACCAAGATGAGCAGGAGAAGCAGCAGGTTTAGTCTTTGCAGTTCATTTGCATTGGATTCTGTAAGCTCCATGCAAGTGCAAGTGCATGGGGTTTGCCAGATTTCAGACCGAGGATGAAGTTGCAGGGCTGGTTTCTGGCCATGGATAATGGTAGATGTTCTGGGCTTCCCTGCTCCCAAAAGTCCTCAGTGGTCAGTAATTTTTCTATACATGTTTCTGGGAGACTCTAGGAAAATTAGAACTGGACATATATCAGGTCTAAGAATCACTGCTACAATTCCCATATCCACTGTCAGGACCTTTTGATTGGGAAGTAAAGAATTAAAGAAGCATTACTCTGTAATAAGCTTGGAGAGCCAGGGAAGTTATTAGTGCTGTTAGGAGAAACTATATCCCTGTCCTGGCTAGTAATAGGCCAAAGTAATGGCTAAAGCATAGGAGACAAGGATTCAAAGGTGTCCAACAGCAACTGAGCTCATATTCCTGTCCAAAACAAAGGTCAGTCATCCTCCCGAGCCAGAAATTGTTCCTGGAGAGAGAGAGCTCTCCTCCTGCAGAAGTCATGCTCCCTTCCGCAAGCAAATGAAGTTCCAGATGCAAATTGGCATGGGAAGTTATGAGAAGCCATCTAGATCTGAGCTTTGAAAATGGGAACTCTCCTTTCTACCAGACCCTCCCTGCCCAGCCCAGTGTGAGAAGTGTCCCATGGAGGGCAGGCTCACTGGATGTTTTAATGGTGGTCCTTGTACAAGTAATCATAGTGAGCTGAGTGGTGGTGTTTGATAGAATAGAAAATCCCTCTTTTCAGTGGTCTTATCCGAGTGAAAACAGTCTTCTGAAGATACTGCAGAATATTCTCCACAAACTCGTCACGCTGGGCCTGTGACTGCACTGCATGAGTTCAACAGCAGCTGCCAGAGTTAGATGCTGGGAGAGAAATCAGTGCCTTGTCTTTGAGGCAAAGTTAAAGGTGCTTCTCAGGACGTCAAAATCATAACATTGAGTACCAGGGCATGGAACTGTGCAGCTTCATCATTTACACAGACATGCTGTTTGATTCTGTACAGAATCCCCAATGCAATGAGAGCTGCACCCAACACAGCACGGACCAGACGGATGAGTGGAAAAGCACAGGACCTGCAGGAGGAGATCGACTGCCATGGAAAGGCAGGTAGTGCCTGTCAGATACTGACCATTTGACACTCTACTTAAGATTTCCCATGGGAAACCCTCCAATCTGAAAAGAACTGTATTCCCTAAAATAAAACTTTCAAGTTTTTCTCAGGACCACTGTTAGCCTTGTGTTAAGTTGTGGCGCAGTGAGGAGGCTTGCCCAAGGGCCACAGAGAGCATGAAAAAGTCCAAACTGGAAATGTCCAGGTGTGCTTTACAGTTGCCCCCTGTATGTAATGAATGGGATTAATTAACTGTTTCTAAAAATATGCTAAAAGTTTCCCCAGTAGTAGGAGGTGGGATACTGCCCTGGTCATGCAGCTTTCCACCAAAGCCGGCAGGATCACTCAGGAGTGGTGTGGTCCAGCTCTCTGGCTCCTATCAGCGGATTATGACTTAAATGGGATCAAGGACTCAGACTTTGGAGTGGGAGCACTGGTTACATGAGATGATCATTTTTATGGGTCTTAAGAGAGGCAACCCGTCTCCTAAAACCCGGCGTCCCGCACATTCGCTTAGCTCTGATAATCTTCTGGAGCTTTAGCAGATTCACAGGAAAGGGTGGACCTGGAAGGATTCCTGGAGGCTGTCAAATAAGTATCCACTGTTTCAATTGCAATGAGCTCCAGTGCATCTTCCGTAAATCTGTTTCAAGTTGTTTTTTTCGGGGTCAGTGGAACACAGTATAAATCCCAGCTCGCTCAAGTCCTTCAGGCAGAGAATTTGCAGAATACATATGGAAATACTTTTGCTTGGTGTTCTCTGCTCTGCACCTCTCCCAAACAGAACTTACAATTGTGTTGCAGTATAAAAGGGAAAAACCTCCGAGCCTGGAGTAATGTATACAGTTCAATAATACATGAAATTCAAAGCCACACATTAATCACATTCATGTTTAACTTTCAGATTTAAACCCCTGCAGGTTGGCTGCCCTTTGTTCTGCTGAGTGGAAGGGGGCATTCCAGCCTCTCCGAGCAGAGTTCAAAAGCTGCCTCGGGTAACAAGTGCAATTGGCTTTTTAGGCCTCATTGTATTCTCCCTTCAGGGCATAGTGAGAAGCTACTGCGCAGGTTGGCCCCTTATCAGGCTTTTCAAAGGGGGAAAAGTTTGGATAGCAAAGGTTTGGCAGGTCACTTCGAGGGACTGCTTGCAGGTTCAGGAGGCCAAGACAGGAAAAGTGATGACGCTGCAAGTCAGAATCCAGCTGCATTGGCAGGTCTGGGCAGGAAGGGCAAGTTATACAACAGCCTCTCTTTTCCTCCTGCCACCATCCAGCTTCCAAGCCCCTTGTTTTCATTAGTGTCAGCTCATTTGCAGATTTTTGTGAGCAGGATTTCGTATGGGAGTGCTTGTCTCTGACATGCCCTTGTGTGTGTTGGATTACTATTAACCACTCCTGGTGGTTACCTTTGTCCAGGATTCACTCATCCGAGCGCTGCAGCTTCCTCGCCTCTGGCTGTTCAGACTCCCATTCTCCCCCTCCCCTTTCAGTCCATTCAAAATGCTGTTGCAGTATGGCTTTATCCTACCCTTTTCCCAGCAGCCTGGCTTTCCAGGGCTCCACACAGGCACATTAAGCCACAGGGAGCAAAGACTGTTCTGCTGCCCCTCAGAAGAGAGCTGCCATAGGAACCTGCCTGCTTGCCAATGCCTGGTTATACCCACTGGCCCTGGTTATAAACACCAGTGGGATGCTGTGGCTAACTGGAGAATGAGATTATTTGCAGTAGCTGATTTGCATCAGGGTTATAGTCTGGGCTGATCCAATCACAGCAAGACGTGGCAGTAGTCGTGGCTGTGCTGTGGCTGCAGATATATTGGGAGTAGCTTCAGGTGGACAAATCTGGGGGCTGGTAGCAGTCCAGCTACTGTGGCATCGTGGGAGTTAAGCATACAGCAAAATGCTCACCAGAAACCTGGTAAATGACAATTAATCTACAATATTTTGGCCATCAGGGAGTTTAAAGTGCATCCACGGGGCTGTAATGATATGTTGTCCAGCTTCCAAATCATAGAATCATGTTTGGGTCGACAGGGACCTTCCAGATGATCTTGTTCCAACCTGCTGCCATGTGCAGGGACACCTTCCACTATCCCAGCTTGCTCAGGGCTCCATCCTGGCCCTGGACACTTCAGAGATGGGGCATCCACATCTTCTCTGGGTAGCCTGTGCCCGTGCCTCACCACTCTCACAGGGAATAATTTCTTCCTATAATCTAATCTAAATCTAATCTAAATCTAATCCTGCCCTCTTTCAGTTTGAAGCCATTCCCTGCTGTCCAGTCACTCCAGGTCCTTGTAAAAAGTCCCTCTCCAGTTCTCTTGTAGCCCCTTTAGACACTGGAGAGTGCTCTAAGGTCTCCTAGAGCCTTCTCTTCTCCAGGGTGACCGACTCAGCCTGTCTCCACAGGAGAGGTGCTCCAGCCCTTAGGCAGAACTTAAGATTTTCTGTCTGAAGGGGGGAGACACAATGAACATCCCAAGAGTTCTTATAAACATCCCAGAAAACAGGATATGGAGCAGACTGTTTAGGAGTAAACATGGATGAATCAGTGAGGCTACCCATCACCAGCCAAATGAGCCTGAACTTTGAAGTTAAACGGTCTGAATTCCAGGGAGTCCAAACATTTTACACACCGAAGTGAAATGCTAAGTTCAAGGCGTATAGGAGGTGTAGTGTTGGATTAAGTGCTCTCCATACGGTGATGACCTCTTGCTGCTGGGTCATCCAAGGACATTTGCCATGCTAAATCCAGCTTCTGACGGTGCACATCATTAATAGTCATCAAAGAGGTTGGAAGAGTTTGATCCTGTGAGGGCCTCTCCAAAACTTAAAGGAGGAGAATAAAGAGGTCTTTTAACAGGGGGTGGAATTCAAATGTTGGTTAAGATTGAGTGGTAAATTCATCACTCTCACCTGCAAAATTGTGGGCTGACAAATTGGGCTGAGCCCAGTTGTGGGCTGAGCCCACCAGCCACAAAGGCAGTGTGGCCTGAAAGACTTTCATGTAAAACACAAATATTGAGGTGCAACAGAGGGCAAAATTTTCTGGTGTTGTCAGTTGAAGAGAGAATATTTTATGCAACGACACTGAATTCAAGTTGCAGTTATAAAGTATATACTGTTCTTGTAGGGCCACACTGGGGTTTTAATAAAGCAAATGGCAAAGCTCCCACTGATAGGGTTTGGCCCTCGGCAACTTCAGCTCTGGAAGTTGTTTTGTATTATTTATAGAAAAAAGAAGGTTTCCAACCTATCAAGCTTTGATGCAAAACACTTTTCCTATTTGTGTCAAAAGGATGATTGGTGCTCTGTAAGCAGCATTCAAAAATTTCCAAAAGGCTGGATTACTGATTAGTACCTTGGAGTTTTAGTGGGAGGTCACACTAAAAAGTGACTTTCCAAACTTACTCCCTGTGCTTCCGCACTATCCAAATACATGCAAAAACTTGGAGCAGGCTTTCCAAAGGCATTAAGCACCCCACCCCCATTTTGAGGGCTATGTTAACTTGAAATCAGTATAGAGCCAGGTGTCTAATTTAGGCAGTCCCTGGTGTTTCATAGCTGCCATAAGGAGCAGCGTTAGTTGGGACATAGTGAAAGATCTCAGAGAGGTTCTGTTGGCTTAAAAAGGAGCAGGACTCAGCTCAGCTTCTGATTTAAGGGTTTGACACAGCAGTAAGCACCTGTCAGCTGCCTGGCAATAACTTGCTGTTGGTGTGTTCTGACCCTGTGACAGTCCACAATAAATGGGAAACAATTAGATTTGGTGTTTTACTCTGTAACTCGTGAAAGCTACCTCATATTTGAAGAAAAGCCTCCCCAGGGACCTGAGTGTGTGTGGGGACTGAGGGAAGCTGCTGTGTGGTAGTTTGTTACATTGCAATCACTCACGATTTCTGAGTCAGAGTTCTGTGATACAGCAATTTCCATCTCTTCCAACTTCTCTTGATTCTTCTGTTCCTTCCTTTCAATTAATTTTTCCCTTAGGGAAAGGAGGGGAGATTTCTGTCATAGGCCAGTACTGAAATTGTAAATTTGATGTCCATATAAGATTTCTCCTTCCCGTTTTCCTGATGGATGGAGATGAGCCGTATCCCATTTTCCTACGGGAACAAGACCCATCATGGTGCTTTGCTGCATGTTCTCCCAGCTTGGAATAACACAATCTGCAATCTACAGCTTTGGTTTATGTCCATGAGGGTAGGATGGATGCTCACTCGACCACTGAAGACACCTGTCCTTCAAGGAGGGTCATAGCTGGAAGACTTCTTTATGATCAGCCAAACTAATCCAGGTTCTGAAACTGCCACATTTGGTTTAAGGTTTATAATTAGTAGATTGTGAAGAGGGACAAATTCCCATCACACTGGGAAAAATCAGAGAAGAATAATTTTTTTGGTTCAATTTTTTTTTGTTTTGTTTTGGGGGGAAAATGAACTCCTACAACATTTTAGAGAGGAGAAACCCATGGCTCTTTGCTTTTCAGCAAGGCAGAGGTGACACCTTCCAGAAACCTGTGCACGTCTTGCTTGGGACAGGCTCAGCTTCCTGACAGAACTCTGTCAGAGCATGAGATTGGCTCCAACACCCCAAATGTTTGAAAATATAGATAGGAATACACTTTGAAGGAGCATGATGTAAATCTGAGATTTTTATACCCCACGTTATATCTAAAAGGGCTTTTTTCTTAAAAGGCAGTGTCTGATGAAAGACTTGCAGTTTCTCCCTGGTTCATATGCTGGGAAAAGATATCCTGGCCACACTGCAGGCAGCCAGATAGTTCACAGAAAGATTCAGTAACTTAACATGATCTTACTTGTATAGAACTTGCTGTTCTTTGACCCAACTAACTCAATCCAGGAGGGCTTTAAAAGGACAGAAATAAGGTGTTTCTAATTAAAAGATTGAAAAAAAAATAGAAGTTTTCAGGAAGAATAAAAAAACAAACAACAGGAGAACATCGATTGAAGAATTATTTAATTTTAAAAGTTGCCTAATTCTCCCCATGTTTCGACATGAAAGGTGGATCTGTGGCCAGCTTGTGAAGTGCAATCGCTTGGCTACTGGCCCACACACATGGGTAGCAAGCTGACTTCTGCCCTACCTCCTCAGCAGTCTCTGGTTGCTGCAGCGTGGCAGGAGGAGACAGATGGACGTGAGCAGGAGCACCGCAGAACTGGCAGAGTCAGCACTTGATTGGATGCCATTTTTACAGCTGTCGGGTGTTTGTGCTTGGGAAAGGAAAGCTAATTCGTGAGTTTAAGGCAAGGATAATTCCAGTCCTTCCAGTGCCTCAAGAGGGGAGTGATCGGGAGGGAGTCACAAAGTCTTTGAGATTTTGCAACTTGTGTGCACAGTTCTTAGGGTGACAGATTGGGAGAAAGGCTCTTTTTATTGTTAAATCATTGGAGGGGAAAGCATGTAGGATATTTTAAAAATAGGTTTAGTTTAGGGAAAAACTTATTTGATCTCAAGTTTCACTGCAATTTTCATCATTCTCTCTGGCATCTGGTGCCCATTTATAAGGTACAAAGTAAGGAATCAGTTAAAAGCATGCGCAAGCAAATGTGAAATTTGTGCTAGAACAATGCACTTGGGGATTTTAATACAATAATTGACCCCTTCCTTGTTTGTCTGTCTAATGTTCACTTTGTTCTCTCTAGATCTCACAAGATATTGAATTTACTGGCTAGAGAAGGGCTGCAGACTAGAGAAAACAGAAAAATTTGCTGAGAAAGCAAAATAAGAGGTTAGTGGAAAAATCTTGTTTTCTCTGGGCAAATAGTACTTACTCTCTTTGTGATCAACACCAGATACTCCCCAGCAGTGGTTTCTTGTTTTTCACTCCACCCTGAATGAGTTCTTATAACCAGAGCTATTGTTTCAGTGGCTTTACAGATTTGGTAAGAGAATCCAGAGAGCCACACAATTCATTTCAGGTAACAGTAGATCAGGACTGAAAACCTGCCACCTCACAACTTCCTGGCCACCAAAGAGATTTACAGACAGCAGTGACAGACCTAAACTCTCTTCCTCTTCCTCTGCATGTTTGTCATGCTGCAGGCTTTTTGTATTTTGCAGGTAGATCTTAAATTTGTAATGGAAAAGGAAGCTGGTGAACATTTTGTGCCTGACAGGCTGGGAGGGAGAAACGACTCCTGGGTGAATTGCTGTGCTCAATATGAAACAAATGACCCATGCTACAAAAGCCCCTGTGCTCCTCTGTGGCATGGGCACTGTGAAACGTTCATGCTGCCACTGCAGTTGGAAGTGTTTGTTCTTTGGCCTAGAAGATGCAGCTTTTTGAGGTACCTAAGAATTTAGAGTGCTGGCCCCATGTCTCAGCACTAGGGTAGAGCTGGGGCTGGACTTCACTGAGCTGCTCCAAAAGCAGACACCGGGCCAAAAGCCACAGTTTCAGTGGTGCCATTTCAGTGGTGTCTTCTTGTCTCCATCCTTTGCTTGTGTCCCATTGGACCAGACTCTTCCAGCTAGATCTGCCTTTTCTAGGCAAAACTACTTCAATCAAGGACTGCAATGATTTTAGTGTTTCCTATTCTAGCTCTAGGACTAATGTTTAGGTGTCTAGCCTCTGATTTAGTTTCTTGTTTCTCAGGTGCCAAGTAGCTATTTGGATCCTGTAACCAGGCTGTCCTTAGGCTGGCAGAAGTTACCATCATGACCTCTTTCCTATCCATGGCCATTTAGCCTCTTTGTTTCTCAGCCTGTTGGTTTTATGTGTTCTCAGGAGCAAGTGTTGGGCAGAGGAAGGATTGCACAGCCAGGCCCTGATGCAGATCGTCCACTTGTCTGACTGGGGTATCCTGAGCTCTGAGGTCTGATAATTAAGTGTTTCATTAAGCCTGACACTACGGTGGAGCCTGGAAAAATGTGTAATGTGTGTTAGAGCACTTTCACATGCTGGAGCACAGGGCTCTGCTAGAAACTGCCACTGGGGAAGAGCTGAGTCTGCTGTGTTGGATAAAACCTTGTTCTGAGAGGATCCAGTGATTCCTGAGTGAGGAGAAGGTTCAGCTGATGGCAGCCTGTCCCAGCACAGGCTGCTCCACCTGCGGTCTCTTCCCCAAAAACTTCCCAGGTAGAAACGAAATGGGCTGAAAAAAGAACAGAACTGTCCTTGGGGGAGCAGAAGGAGACAAAAGAGGATGCTGAGGACAGCCAGAAAGTCCCAGGGAGCTGGAAGACTGACAGAAGGGAAAGACATGACTGGAAGGGTCCCAAAGACTTTAAGTGTGGGAGGAGATTTTCTCTGCAAATTTAGATGAACTGAAAGGCATTTGAGCATGGCTGGTTCCCTGTCAACTCCTTATCACTGTACCCGGGCATCTCTCCAGAGCCTATCAGCAAAAAGAGGTTTCTCCATGAATCATTTGCAGTGAGTAGCTCTGCTGCAGACACCATCTCTGCAAGACACTCTTTGGTCCTGTGCAGCTATACTGTTCTTCATCACATCTCCCCTCAAAATCTCTTTTGTCCCGAGTGAGACACTGCTCATCATGATCGAAACAGTCTTATTCTAGAAAGAACAAAATGAGAATTAAATGGTAAACAGTTCCAGTAAAAGCAGTTAAATCTTAGAAAGGGAGTCAGGTTTTGCTGGAGTCAGTCACATCAGAATTGAATTTTCCCAAGCCCCAGCTGGGTTTATGGGTTGTACCTGTAGGAGAAAGAAAAGCCTCGCATGATGCTGAGAACTCCCTGTCCTGGTGCCTGTGTGTGGACAGGTGATCTGTATAATCATGGTTAGATAAAGGGTGTTCTGTGGTTGGAAGAAAACACTGTGCGGCTTTTCTTTTACACCAGTGGGAATAACTTCTGATCTCTGCTTTTCTATTCAGCCTGATGTTTATTGCTCACAAACAATGGAAATAGCTCACATTTAAAACGCTTGCTCATCTTAAAACCAAGACCCAATCAAACAGGAACTCTTTGAAAGAAGTTTTCAGCAATAATTTATTTCACTGTAATATGAACAAGCTTGAACCGAAACTTTTATGACCTATGACTTGTCAGATTTTTCTTCACAGACCTTACCCTTTAGCACATTTTTCATGATAATACAAACCAATCTGTTTATTATTTTCAATTTAAAAAAGTAAAAATGTATCGCATCCTCATGAAAATTGCTTCATTGTTGGGCTGTTTGAGTGGTCAGCGTAATATATCATTGTTTGATCTGGCAGAACCATCTATTTATAAGCTAGTATGTGTCAAACTATTTTTTTGGCAAAACTGGGAAGACACCTGGTTTAGTTTAGACTCCTCGCTATGTAATTCCAAACATCGCTCAGTCCTCTTGGATGGAAAACGCGGGCTGGGATCCAGACTTAAGAGTGCTGCTGTCATTCACAAGATGCTCAAGGGCCTCTGCTCTCAAGGTTCATGAGATCATAAATTCTTTTTTAATTTTTGTTTTTTCATAGTTCAAGTCTAGGCATGAACCCAGTGCAGGGCACATACGGAATGTGAGTGAGGCGTAGTCAGCCCTGTCTGCTGCTTCAGAGTTGCCTGGATTGACCAACAGAGGCAGCAGCAAGGCAGCCACTGAAAGTTTGCTGAGGAGATCAGGAGGAGCGGGTCACCTCTGCAGAGCTGTCATAAAGCTTGGGAAGGCAATGCAATCCTGGGCCAGTCTTGGGAATAGAAAAGAGAAATGCACTATTTCTGGACCTGAGTACATTTAGGGGAACTGGGGATTGATTTGCTGTTGAAAGGCACTGCCCAATAGCAGTGCAATATTGCCTTTACAGAGGTGTCTTTGTAGTTTGTTCATTCCCTCTTGTTGTATGTGACCTTATATATGACATTTTATACATGACACACTGTAGCAGTACTGTATTTTAATACAGTTCCCCTTTTGAGTCAGCTAGATCGTGTTGTTAGAAAAGATGCAGGCTGTGCCTGTCACTGTTCCATGGTTGTAAAGCTCAAGAGCTTGTATTGATGGATTCATATTGATTTCAGCTGTAATTGGTTGCAGATCTCATAAAGGGTGCTGGGATCATCACTGTCAAGTGATTGGTGTGATGGGAATTGTAGTGTGCGAGGCTCTGTGTGTGTTCAGCACTTACATAAATGTAGTAGTAAAGACGAGGGAGAAGGCAAGGTGAGAGCCAGAGAAAGAGAGGAGGAGGAGGAGAGAGGAAAAAGGGAGGCACAGATCCTGACCATATGCTGTGTTCCTGGTCAAACCCATAAACCTGGTCCTTTTTGTCCAGTAACATCAGAGCTTTGAACCAGCATCGTGATCAGCCTTTAGCAGGCTTTGTTTTTCCTCTGTGGAGGATCTTCTGTCTTCTACCCGAGAAGGAGCCCTTTGCAAGGAGCTGACCAGTTGTCTAAATAGGCTCCAGCCCCCTTGATTATTTTCTCTTCATCCTCCTGGTGAGGGAGATAGGTGGTCTGGAAAACAGAGGCCAAGTGAAACGGTTCATGCCCAGAGCAGCTAAGCAAAACTATGCTTTGAGGCCAACTTATTTTTCATAATTTATCTTGTAACGTAAACCAATGCAGTAGTTTAAGGCGAATTTATTTTAAGCCTTAAAGGGCAAAGGACTTGTATATTTAACCACAGGCTAAGTCTGACTTAAGTACACTGAAGTCAGCAATGACTGTTACTTCAGCGGCCTCCTATCTCTTGTTAGGCAAAGTCTTTCTGTCCCTGCAGCCCATCTTTAGACACGCCTCAGTAATGCAGCCTTGACAGTGCTCTGAAAAGAAGAAATGGAGCTTGGTTGTGAGTGGATGAGTGGTTATTTGTGACAGCTGAACACTTACCAATGTAGTGAGTACTGCTGTGTTGCCATTTCTAACGTGTGCTGGGCACTGAGTTATGCTCTGAGCGAAGAGTTGGTCACTCAGCCCCAGCACTGACCTCGGCCAGCTTGCTGAAGGCTCTGAAAGGCTGCCAGGAGGAATGGCAAAGAGGAAAGGATGTCTGAAGTATTTCCCTTCTTGTTACTCAAGGTTTCTGCAGGCTGGATTTCACCAACTTGCTGAGGTTGTGCTCCACAGCCCAGAGTGCCCTGGAGTGCTGCGGTGCCGCGCTGCTCCTTTGGCCAGGCCTGCTCCTAAAGGCAGCCAGGGGTCACAGCAGTGACAGCCTCCTGCAGCAGACCACAAGGATAAAACCTGATGAAGTGGGAGAGGAACACTTCAAACCTTCTTTTGCCCAGGGTTAAACCTTCTTTAATCCTCCTTTAGCCCTTCTGATCCACCTCTTCCAATTTCATGCTGGAAGACAATTTAGGATGAGGGAAGGGGATTCTTCAGCTCTCCTGTTGAAGCTGCCAGGGCCAGAAGGAGCATTACTCTTGTCACAGAATACATTCTCTTGTTTTCCAATGATCTTAAAACTCTATGCATATTTTACTTTGGGTGTCTTTAATGCAAAATTCAGAAACTGTCAAGTTACACGGGGTTTATGTCTTGTCTTCTTGGATTCTGATATCTGTAACACATCCAGCTTGAACTGTAAGTAGCTGAGTGGTTTGCTGGGTCTGGCCCTAAATATTTCTTCTGCTCAAAATATGAAGTGTCACCTTGCTATTAATGGAGCATCTTCTGTGATAGGGCCATTCCTTTTCTTAGTTGTCTAATACCAATTCCAGGCTATTTAAATGAAGTTGCATGGATATGCATGACAAATATATCCATTTAAAACCAGTCAGTAACTGTGCCAGCCCAGCCTCTGATGGATCTGAATGATTTATGGACCTGAAAAGGTAGCTAAGCTAAGAACCTATAGAAGGTAAAAGAAAATATTATTATCAAGAGACAGTAAAGGGGCTACATTTTGTGCTTTCGTGTTAGAGATTCTTTCCTGTAGCTCTTGCAGAAGCAGTAGGACAGACTATCCCCACTAAATCACTCCTTTGAGCATGTATTGGGTTTGAGTTGTCATCCAGCGAGAGAGAGCAGGATGTTGTGGATTGGAACCATTTCATACTGACTCTGTGTGCAGTGAGAATTCAGTCCTGACACACGGAGACACTTTGATTTTTCTTTTTCCTGTGCTAGTGGATCACTGTAGAAGTAGCACTTAGCAGCTACTTGCAAAAAAAATTATGAAAAATTGTGAACATCCTTCATGGCTTTTAAATGTAATATTTAATTTTTAAAAATTTCTGTGTCCAGTGTCTGGGACTGTTGCAGACTTCAATAAATTAACATTCCTTAATAAATGTGCCTTGAGTTGTTTCTTAGGCTGTTGCCATTCTGTCCTTGGTGGAGGTGGATGTTCTTCCATTTCCCGTGAGGAATGACATTTTATTTCTTGTTTTGCCAGTTTTCAGGATCCCAGGATCTTTTATTATCTGAACCTTGGAATTTTGAGACACTCTGTCACCTTTACCACTGCAGGGCTTTGTTGAAAAGTTTGTATTTCTCAGAAAAACTGTGCTGGCACCTACCCAACAGCTGGAGAGAAGAGATTCACAGTAACAGGGATATTAACTGAAGAGCTTGCAACAGTTTTAAGAATGTCTTTTTACCCTGCAATGAATTACACATCTTTGTTCTGCTCCCTTAACACTTCTGACTTCGCTGCTTCCTGTTGTACCTATCCATTACAACTAACGAGCTCTTTTATATTTATCCTTAATTTCACAAGGGTAAAGAGGATGCAGGCTGTGGGAACAACTGAAGTATTTTGCCTTCCACATGCAATATGGAATCCCAATACAGGATCCTTCCTGCTCCTGAATGTCTGTCTGCTGAGCCCTGACAATGAACACCATTTCCAGCTCCGTACATATCCTAGCAAAAAGTATGGCCTGTTCCAGTGGTGAAGGCATAAATTTGTTTTATGAGTGTGTTACACAAAACACCACAAGCTAGTAGATTCTGATTTTTATTTGGTGGTAATCTTGATCAATAGCAGCTAAACCATTTACAGAAGAAAAATAAATGGAAAGAAAATTTCACATTTATATTCCAGCTGTGCAAAGAGATCTTGGGTTTTCCCCCATTCTCTCTTCCCAGAGCTTGTCAGCAGTAGGAATTCATAGTAATAAAAGCCAGACTTATTTCCAATGCAGGTGTTTCTGGAGTGATTGTAATCTTTTTGATTAACTGCATCTGCAAGAGATCTCATCATTACAAGCAAAGCAGAAGTTATGAAGGAAGGTGCCCCTAAAGTAGTGAGCCGGCAATTAAAATAATATGATACCCTTTGGCACATGGGATTGGATGGGAATTTTGGAAATACATGAAGGTAGGCCTGAAGATGTTGTTATGCCACCAAAACCTTTTAAGTCTGCAGCAACTTAATGGATTGGCAAAGGCAAAGGAGCCCAATGTGATTAGGTAGTGCTGAAATCCAGCTTTTGGAGATTAAGCTGCGTTGCTAAGATCAGGGGCCCTTATCAAACTCAGGCCCAGCAGATTGCCCTAAGTCATCAGGGAAAGGGCTGCAGAAAAGTGCTGATTTTGTCAAACTGGCATTTCACTGTTTGTGAAAGTTCCAGGATGACAGCCTTGGAGGCTGGGGTCTGGTTTCCTCATGCCAAGCAGCAACATAAGGTTTGGGAACATTACAGACTGAGTGGTCTCACTCTGTATTTGGAACAAGAAGATTTAATTGAAAAGGAAATTGATTAACAGTTGCTAATCAAGGCCACATTTTCTTCCAGCCTCTCAGTTGGGGCATGTGAAGTATTTAAGAATGGTTGTCATTCCAAGCAGAAGTTTTAGAGAGAGCAGGGTAAATTTGCACATGTAAAATGCATGTGCTGTATGTAACCTGCCTAGAGGTTTTCCTAGTCTTTACAGCCACAGCCTGAGCAGAGTTATGGCAAAAGGGTGAGACTGGAAAGGTGAAGCAGACCTGATGACAGCATTGCCCCTTCCTGCTCACCCCCTCACTGCTGCTGGCAGATCTTTTTCCTGATCTTTCTTGGTTGCCTGGAACTGAGATTTCTTTTCCCTGATGCTCATCACTCCAGTCATAACAGGACATCATACTTACAGAAACCTTTTGAGGTGAGAAGTTACTTCCATACAACCAGATGCAAAAATGGGTGAATTATCCAGGGGGTGTGTCAGGGCTTGGACCTCCAAGTGCCAGTCCAACCCCCCGTTTTTGAGATAATCCGTCCTGCTTTGTGGTGTAAAATCAGCTGACACCTAGATTTGTGGCACAAAGAATTAAACTTTGTGAAAGTCTTGAAAAGACTGCCAGAGGCATGGCAGTCCTTTGGCTTTCCCATCATTACTTGCAGAGAGACAAATGAAAGGATTCAGTGTCATGCAGCCATGACCCGAAGTCAAAAGGCTGTCTAAGTTGTTACTGGAGGACATCCAGTTGTAGGAAGAAAAATTCTTGCCAAATCAGCTAGAGAAAGTTGACTGAAGTATGTTTGAACAGACAGATTGTTCAGCCATCTATGCAGCTGGCTCAGTAGAGGAAGCAGTTATTCCTGGGTAATTGGAAGCAACTATGTGTATATATGTATAAAAAATAATAATATATATTGGACAATCTTTCAAGCTGTCACTGTTTCTCTCAGAGAGGAGGCTGAATTCCAAGGGTAGTAGGGGGAAGAACTCAAACCTAGAAATTCAGTGTTGGTAGCCTCCCACCCCAATAATCCCCTGTTTTTTCACAGAGTATGTGGCTCTGGATAATGCTGGTGTTTGACACACTCCACCCAGCTGTCCCTGTTCTGTCCTGCCTTAAAAAGCCATGCCAGATTTCCTTTGCCTCATCATATATCATCAAGCAGGGAAGGCCTTTTGGTTTAGTGAACCTGGTTGCTAAATCCAGGATGGGGTTTCATCAGCAGCTGAGTATCGATGCAGAACCACGCCGTGTACTTGCTAGCAAAACATTTCAAATTCCCCATTCTGCATCAATTTGCATTTTGGGGCTTGGCAGCAGCACTAGATTTTGTATTTTTTTTGGGATAGCACAAGAAGAAATTCTGTTCCTTTTGAAACATTTACCTTTCCCTGCCAACCTTGTCTGCTGGGCACATGGCAGGACACTGCTGCTCTGGCCCTGGTTTTTCTAGTGGGGACTGAAGGGTTAAACTGAGCCCCAAGCACTTGTTCTTCCAACATACCCTGCACTCCTCACTCTCCAGGATTTATGGTCATCTAGTCACTTGTTTAAAAGATTATTGGAAAAATATGTAAATGAAAGTTAATAAGTGTAGCAGAGTGGTGTAAAAGCAGACTTATTAGCAACAGGATGCAAGGCTCTGCACATGCTACATTTCTGTTGCTGGAAACATCATCAAAGAGCTTTCCAAGACTGCAAGGCCCAGATGGATTTTACATCTTCATGCACCAGCCCTGAGCCAAAGCTGAATTCACAGGTGAAGCTGACACCACAGCACATGGGGAGGTGTCTGGGTTGAGTGTCTGTCCCTCACCCCGGCTGCAGTTCTGGCTCCTGGGAGAAGTGGGGGGTCTCCTCAGAAAAGTGGTTTTGGGTAGAGCTTTGTTAATAACAGTAATAATTAAAAAAATCAGTGCAAAGGATGGCTTTGCTTCTGCATTGGGAATTTAATGAGGCTTTGGCCTTAGGGCTGAAAATACACATCACAGCTATTCTTTTTCCAGGCCCACTGGAACTTTTCCCCCTCTAGACGTTAAACATCTTCTGCCAGCAGCCCACAGGGCAGTGCATTAACCATGCTCTTTTCTTCCTTTGCTGGCGAAGAAGCTGTAGACTTAAATAGCAAAACACCAGTGCCACAAACCCCATCTGCTTTCAGCACCCACACCAATCATGGCAAGGGCTTCTCTGGCAGCTGGTGGCAGTGGCCACCTGTCTGGGCAGCAGGATATGGAGCAGAAAGAGCAGAAACCTGTTTCCCCAGGGTATCTGCTGTCCCTATTGCAGGCTCTGCTCTCCTGAGGGAGCAATCCTCCACAGTGTAACCGATGGAGAGATCTCACAGACACAATATTCCACACTGAGAATCAAAGACAGGTCTGTGGGTATACCCAGGTTTTTGGGAAAAGGTCCATATGGCAAAATTTGGGAATTATTATTATTTCAGTGTCAAGCAGTTAGGTGTACTTGAACTACACTCTACAGAACACCTCCTGGATTCCAAAACAGAACCTGTCAGCATACCAGGCTGGATTCTGTAGCCAGGAGAAGTAGCCAGAGGCCCCACTAAATTCTCTGTCTGTATTGGTATTTGCTCTCCGATCGCCCAAACACCTCTGATCCCTTTTGCATCGGGGGCAGAGTGTTTGGGCTGCTGCAGAACTCAGCTCTGCCCTGCTCTGTCTGCTGGGAAGGCGCCCCAGCCCTCCAAGCAGGCCCCGTGCCCAGATCCACGAGTGCTCCAGGGATCCTGCAGTTCACATTCATCCTCTTGATCAGGAACCAGATGGGCGTGTTCAAGACACCTTAAATCCGGTCTTTGGAAACCTCAGACTCAGAGAGCCCTTACAAAAATAAGCCCTCAAACAATAACAACAAAACCAGCATGTGACTAAAAGCTGGAGCGAGGCACTGCCAGGATTTCTCTTGGCAACCCGTCACTCTGAGAATCTGCTTCTTGCCACACTTGTGCAAGGCACATTATTGAACATTTCCTGACTATTTGCCCAGGATGCTGTAAATGCTGTCCAAATAGCAGGGTCTCGCCTGCTGCTTTGATACATCTGGCTAAATTGCATTAAGCAGCACGCCAGAGGCTGATGGAGTCCCCACAGGACGTGCTCCATCTGTCAGGCTCTCCAAAGAGCCCGGGTGATGAATGATAGTGCTAACATTAAACAGCCTGCCTGTGATGTTTTTCAAGTGTCCCTCCCCAGCAGCTCGCCTGCTGCCCTGTCTTTCAGGAGATAACCCAGCACAACAGAACATTACCTCATTAAACAAGCTAGCTCTAATTAAAAACAGACAGGGCATCACCTCCCCTGTATTAGCCTGAAGGGTCCACTCTGCCATTTAAATTCCTCTTTGGAAGATTAATATCCATACACGTTGCGAAGAGTGACGTTCTTACAAGCAGCCAGTTCAGAGCAAATATTAGATGTGATGAAAGTGAGCATCAACAACAGAAATTGCAGTCATGGAGGCTTCAGATGTTCTTGTCATACTCTGAGAGGGTTATGTGGATGCATGTGTGTGTCTGTGTGAGGGATCTCTCCCTCCCCGGCTTATAAGAAATGGAGAGATGGGATTTTGTGCAAATCCCATATTAATACCACCCAGACATATTGTTTAGGCCCAGGTCTTCTATCACTATACTATACCTCTATATATATATATATATGAATGTGTATATTTTCACAGGACACTCACAGCAGAGCCTTCTACAAACATCCTGGCACCTCCCCTCCTCTCATCCTCCCATTACTCTGAGTTTCAGGGTAAAGAAAGGCTAGGTAAGAGATGCATTTGGCTAGCCCCTGAACGGATGGCAAGGAAAAGGGGAAAATGAATCATATCCATGAACTCAGAGCTCACTTTTCACGGCACTCAGGTTTTTCTTCCCTGATGGCTCTCTGGTTTATTTTAAGCCAAAGGTTTTAAGTTCAAAAATGACTTAATTTGGAATAATTTGAAGCAAGCCAGTAGCCTTATTGAAGTCACTTACTACTTAGTTTGGCTTTTATTCCTACAGAGTGTTTGACACTGCCATCATATATGCAGAATTCCCTTTGCAGGAGTGGCCTGACACATTGGAAGTACTTTTATTTCAGAATTTTACTGCCACTACCTGACTGGCAAATCTAATCCTTGTTTGGATTGTGTGTTCAGTTCATACTGAAGTGGTCAGTGGTAGAGATATGAATATGGATTAACACTGCTTTCAGGTCCAGAAGCATCATGTTTTAAGACTAGCCTTTCTAAAGAATGTTTACTAGCCTTAAAAAGGTGCAATCTGTTTGACTGACAGTTTCACAGTTACTCAAATTACAATTATCTGAAGTTACTATGATTTGTGTACTTAACTTTTTTTTTCTTTCATTGATAAGATGATCCTGGAAGCCATGAAAAGCTTGCCTAGCAGCCCACTGTACTGGAAAACCAGCACAAAAGATGCATTTTAAGCTGTCAAACATCATGTAAATAGTCAAATGGAGTTGCCTTTGGGTGGAAAAGCTCAGTGGGGTTGTTTTGAGGAGCATGGCAGGGGGAAAAAGTGCTTTAATAGCTACAGTAAATTTTGAACGTAAACCCCTTTGGTTTAAAATAAACCAGAGAGCCACCAGGGAAGAAAAATGGTGACTTAACTAGACCTGGTCTGTGACCTGAGGAAATGGCTGTCTGAAATGCAGGTGACACAGGCATTAGCTTTAGGTCACGGTGCCACCTGCACTTTGGCAGTATTTAGTGAAGATTGCTGTACAAAAGCCGTGTGCTTGGTCAAGGTGGGGACACACTGCAGCTTAATTAGCTGGTGTCTCAGACAAAACAGCCCAAACCACTCAGTATGATCTGTAATTTCGTCACACAGTTGGTGGAAACAGGTACCCTGGAACAGGGATTCTCATCATCTGTGCCTGTCTCTCTTCCCCAGGAAGTCAGAACCTAAGCAAGGGAATCGAGATTTAAAATGGAAACCTTGGACTTCATGCTCACCTTAATGTGCATGTGGGAACAGGAGAATGGATTTCATGAGGAAGAGCCAGTTTGGATCCTTGCCCAAGTATTAGTCCCCAGTATCAAGGCTCAAGAATGATCAGGTGCAATAATAAAAACAAAAAAAAGGGTTTCTTATTTCTGTGTTCTCCAATATCTATTTCCTGCCAGTGTTCAAAGTGAGACTGTCAGGTACTCCAAGAACATCTGTTTTCTAGCAAGACCCAAAGGATCAGGAAGATATTATCCTGATATCTTTTTATCAGGACATCATCAGACCAGTTATGGAAGGTCATCTGGAGAGGGCAGGCAGCCCTAGCAAAGCTGGCAGCCTCTTGAGGTGCTTCAGTCAGGAGTTACAGCACGATTTCACTAGGTCCTTGAACCTTACAGCTCCACACGGACTCCCACCCCTCCATTTATAGTGGTGCTCAGACTTGCAGTCAAATTCTTTTAATTCATAAAGCATTCTTGTTGTTATGAGTATGATCTGGAACTCTTCATGATGCTTTAAAGTGTAACAGGTTTAAAAAACAAAACAAACCCAGGCAATAAATGGCTTTTTCAGTTTGCTTTTTGAATAATCTGCAATAGTCATAAAATCAAGGAGGAAATAATAAAATCCAATATTCACACACTTTATTAACAAAGTAGAAATGGCTTTTAAAAACACTCTACCTCTGTCTGTGCTGTGTCCTTGGGAGTTCCTTAAGGGCTCCCTTAAGGGATATAAGTGGCAAAAGTTGTGGTAGAGCAGAGCAGACTTCTCTTCTGCACTGGCAAGACCCTCACCTCCATCCTAAAACTGACTGGTTCCATATTCTCACCCTTTCACACAAGGAGATGACTGTAAATTGAACTGACACAAGGAGATAATTGCAAATTAAACTGCTTGCTGCTGTGGAAATTGCTAAAAGAGAAGGTAGAAATTGCTGAAGGAGAGGGTAGAATTTGCTGATCTCAGAGTGTTTGAGCAGATCAGATAATTTGGCACTACAAATATCACATATTATGTGCCTGTGCCTTGGAAATATGTACATCTAGTTTCCAAATTCACCTGGAGTTTCCAGTTAGCTGTTGCTCTTCTCTTCCATTCTGTAGCCATAATAATCATAAGGCCATGATTATATTATAATCATCTTAATGATATGCCAATTCCTTAAACATCCTTTCTCCCTTCTCAAAACTAGGTCATCTTCTACCACCATTTTGCTGTCTTACAGCCTCAAATTCAATGAAAACTTTTGACCAAGACCTCGTTTCTTCTTTGCTTCATCAAGCGCTCTAGTAGAAGAAATATTTTTTTTCCTTAGTGATACAGTACTGGAGGAAATTCCTTCAATGTGCTATTTTTCAAGCTGATGGCTAATACAGTGTTCTGGCACGTCCTTGTTGTGCACAAGGAGGTGTGATGAGACGTAGAAAGATGAAACAAAGCCAGTGTTGCCTGACACATGTTTCCTGGGGGCAGGACAAGGAGGATGCTCCATCCTACAAAGAGGAGTCTGGCAAGTCACAGCAGGTGGAAGGACATGTCATTTAGCTCTGCCCTGACAAAAGCAGATGCTGGGCACATCTAACTTTCCAACACACCAGGAGAGAGTGTTTTCACAGCCCCCCTTGCTTCACTCATCAAGGTAATTGGTTTCAGCTGAAATCAGTTCTTCTCCCTCAGAGCTGCCTCCTGGCAGACCAGGCACCTGCACTAACTAACCAAGGCCTTTTTTATTTAATGCTTCTGTTACTACATTAAGATGCTAAGCAAGTTCCAAACTTTTAGGAATTCTGTATTAGAAAGGCTTCCAGAAGTTCTGTTTCTCTCCATACGAGTGAACTCCCACCTGAGCCTCTGGCAGCTTGGGGCAGTGCCTGTGCACTTGATGGGAGCTCACAAACAGCCTTGGCCTGCAAAGCTGCATGAAAATGTTTGTTACTGCACCTGGTGGACAAACTCCTGTAATTCACGTTCCCCTAGTGCAGAAACTGCTCCATCCCACCTAAGAAGCTTGTTTGAATGTAGTCATGGTCTTGTGTTAACTTCTTTGAGGCCTTTAAATAACGTAAGGTTTGCAAATGGAGTTGAACAGAGAATGTTTATCTCATTGGCAAAAAATTATGAATCTCAAGCTTTCTCCCTGCTGGGAGTCATTACAAAACCAGAAACAGCTCACAATAGCCTCAGCTTATTCCCCTGGGATGTGTTAAAGCCCATCTTCCATCCTGGCCAGGCCTCACTCAGGGTACTCTGAGTTGTCTTGGTATTAAGTAACAGACGCATTTCTGAAGAGTTTTAACAAAGATATTTTCCAGCAGAGGACATGTCAAAATGGTCCTAACCAGACCTTACAGTAGAGCCAATCAGTCATACATTTTGGGAGGTTCAATGGTTAATTCCAACTTCCAGCTCTGCTACAGGAAGAATTTGACACAGCTGGGGCTGGTTAAATAAGAAACTTGAGATGACACCATTGCAGGCCTGAATATTAGCCTGGGCTAATGGCAACAGATCTCTGCTCAACACCAGAGGCAAGAATCAAAGTAGTCTTGGCTGTGTCTTGCTCATTTGCAGATCCAGGATCTGTCAGGCTGTACTGCACAGATCCCTGAGCACAGCGTCAGTGGTGATCTTTATTTGCATAATTAAACAGGGCACCTCTCGACCTCAGTTTCTCACTGCTTAGACCCCCTATTTTAACACCAACCTTTCAACTCCCACAATCCCCTTCTAAAGGGGAAAATACTCTAAATCCCCACAAGCCCTCCAGGATATAAACACAGCACTAACCTTCAGGTAGAAAAATTTACTTGCCTAAGAAAGCTTTTCCAGAGAATGAAGTAGTTCCTGACTGTAGAACGAGAGTTTAGCCATATAAACTCACTTTGGGGTCTGTAGTACAGGATATGAACATGAATGAAACGTTAAAAATATGAGTGGAGAATAAAAGCTCTCCCTAAATCTCCCTTATTGTATAAGCTGCTATGAATTAAAGTTCTTTCACCCTGATTTTCAGTCATCAACATAATTATTTAGGAACATTTTCCAGACCAGTGTTTTTCACAAGTATTTTAACAACCTGCAAATCAGGAAACTGTAAATCAGAGAAATGAACTGAAATCAGCAATCACAAGGCAGGAGGCCCCTGGCTGAGGCTGTGACAGTGAATAGTGGCAGCTCTGCTCCCTTGCTTGCCAACACTGGGAATGGCTGCTGGGGATGGGCTTGAGCTGAAATCCACCAGAGCCAAGGGGTCAACAAGGTTGAGAGAGTTTGACTGCAGTGCCCTGAGCCAGAGCACACTGAGATCTTGCTGTGAAAGATGGGGCATTGCAATGCTCTGGGTTTGGGTTCTCTCCTCTTTCCTGTCCAAGCAGGACAAACCTAGAAGTTAAAGTCCTTTGCAAGCGCCTTCCTCCTTTCCCCAGCATGAATCAGTCCTGCTTCATTTTCACACACCAAATTGAGGCAATAGGTTTATAAACCTCAGGCAGGGCAAACCATAAGTTTTAGTGCCAAAAAAATGCAGCTGTGTGTTTTCCAGAGGTGCACTCCATCATCAGCCTGGGTCAGCCTCAACTCAAGGCAGAATTCTGACCCCTATAAGTATGGCCTTACTTTTGCTGTAAAGTTTTTTTGTAGTCAAGTGAGACAATTTATTCAAAAGTATTGAATACTGGGGGATTCTAACTCAGCCTTTGCAGATATGATTGAGTGGCATCCCTTGGGTTCAGTGGTCAGCAACCCATAAGGCAGATGTCTTTGACAAAGGATTCATGTGCCAGAAACCAAAATCACACCTGTCCCATGATTCTGGCACGGCAGAACGGTGAGCCAGTGAAGTCCCTGCTCTGTTCTGTTCTGTTCTGTCTGGGAGTGAAGTGATTCACTCACAAGAAAAGTCTCTATGAAAATGTGGTACAATAAAAAAATACCTTAAGCAAAAATAAACAACAGTAAAAGAAAATCACTCTATTTTATTTATTTCCTAGCTAGTACTTACCCAAGATGTCACAAGAGGACTGACACTGCTCTTCTTACCCCCAAAAAAGTAATTTAAGCCTCGCAGAACCACTTATGTAGCCAGATATTTGGAGCTGCATTAGTGCTTACTCACACTTGGCTGTAACCCCAGCCAAGGAATGCAGAAAAGGTGAGTTCCAGGAGCTCCTCTCAGAAAAGGGTTGAGGTGGGGGAAAAGGATGAGAGGAAGACAAATCAATTGTGAGTTTTACTCTTTCCTGAATAACAATATTTCTTGTATGAGTCTGAGAAGAGCCTTCCTATTGTTTCTCAGAGGTTTTTTTTCCACTCCTCATTCTTTCTCTAGAGTTTTCCCTAGGCTTTGCAAGTTTCTGTTGTAGCACAAAATAGGTCAGTGTTCTCTAAATCTAAGTGGTGGCTTTCCTTACTGAACTTCCTTCCATAAGGAAAATGCATTGGGGTTACCAGGAGGGCTGGCAGCAATTTCCTAAACAGTCTTTTGAAAGTTCTTTAAAAAAATAAATTAAAAATCATAGCAAATAACACACACAAACATATTCAGTACTCCCATCTCCTTGCACAGAAATGCTGGCAGCTGCTGCAAGGAGCTGAAAAAATCATCATTATACTCCAGGCAGCTTGAAACCAAACAATATGCACTCACAAAAGGTTTTCATTTTGGAGCTATTGTGCCTGGCCTGCTTGGGAGGAGGGGAGAAAGAGACCTATTGTCTCTTAAAAAGCAAAATAGTGGCCTGGTTTTGGTTCTGCAGGAATGGAGCGATCTGTGTGCTATTACAGTCAAGACATCCTCTCTGCAGATCTCGCTCCCTGCTCCACTGAGTTTGCAACTGGTTTGCCAAATCCCCACAGGGTAAGAGGCCTTGCACTCCAGCTGCTGGAGAAAGAATATCCCCCACTGCTCAGCGTGATAGGAGAGTAATAAAAACATCATTTCTAATAGGAAAATGATGCTTGCAGAAGCAAATGGAGGCTGGCTGGCTTAACAGAGAGGGGGCTTGGGAAGGACAAGGCCATCCTTAGCAGGCTTGGCGATGAGGACTTGAAAAGAGCGAGAAGTGTCCCAGAATCTCTCAAATCTAGGCAGATAGTGGACCTTTATAGGCATTTGTAAATGCTGTCTGAAGTCCTGTTAAACTTTTAATAGACACTACAATTCTTTATGAAAAAGTTGCTTGGTTGTTTCTAGGAGAGAAAGCACTCCTCTATTCAAGCAATTACTGCAACTTTTCTCAGCGTCCCTTTTGTTCCTGACTACTTTCTAAACAGAAACAACTTTTAAAGTGAACTACTGGTTGTAGGCACAAAGCATCCACAGAATTTCAGTTCTGTCTTTGTCAAGGACTTGACATTGATCACAACTGTGAATACAGAGCTGTTGAATGACACTTTTATAAACCAATTTTTCATTATACAGCCTTGCTCCGGCACCCTTAAAAATATATAGGAAAGATTGTACCAACTCTGCAAACTCAATAATTATTTCATTATGGCCTGCCTTGCCCAAGCCTGTTCATAGAAGCTCTCATAGTATTCCAGAGAAATGGATTTGTAAGGGAAAAAATTCCCTGAGGAGGGAGAAAATGCGAGTTTGTTGCGTGGGCTCGGAACAAAAGCTGGAGGTGCCGATTCTAAAGTGCTCTCTCTCCAGCTGCCTCATGCTCTTGAGCTGGTCTCCAGGAGTTGTTCAACATCCATACGTTTCACCAGTTAGCCTTTGGAATAACAACATACTCAGTAGGCTCCTCTACCCTTATCTGTCCAGGAAGTCCCCTTGCAGAGAATTGCTCTTGGCAGGGAAAGTGTCAGCGCAGTTCAGCTGATGAGATCACTGTGAGTTACCCCTTGGCTTTGCTGGGATCCCAGGCTGCCTTTTTGGAAGAGAGCAAAGAATTGAGCCTTTTCTGTTGTTTTTGTACAAACAGGTCAGATAATAATTCTGCTTCATATCTTGATGAAAAGAGAGGAAGTATTTAAGGGGTCTTGCCCAGACTTTTTCAGGTGAAATACACAATTGAAAATCCTTGTTCTCCTTGAGTGTTTCATCAGCATAAGGAACTCAGAGCTGTAGATTTAGAATGCTTTGAACATTTTGAGTGCACTGTCCTCTCGCAGTAAGCGCTGCTTTCCCAAAACTCAGGAACTAAGATGTGCCACCAACTATAAACAGAAGTGATTCAAACTAATTTGTGAGCATCTCTGCTTACATGAATTTAGTGCTAAAAACATTTTCATCATTTAAAAAATAGTATTGCCTTTTCCCCACTTAAATAATCTCAGCTATACATAGATATTGATCTAATAATTAAGGAACAAAGACATTAATCCCTTCCATTTGTGTTCAGCTGTTTTTAATGAAGAACCTTAAGTGTAGCATCAGAACAATTTGGACTCCTGGGATGTGTAAGCACATGGTGTCTCTTTGCAAACAAGGTTCACAGAAGTTGTCTCATTTGAAGCACCAGGACAGCAAAAAAATAATAATCCTATAAAGAAAAGGAAATAAACTGTAGGTTTTCATATGTTTTTCATTGGTCAAAACAGGATCGTACTAAGAAATTGGACAGGTTGAAAACTAATGTTTTGAACTCCTCGATGCCAGGATTAAACTCTTGTCTCTGAAACTGTAGGAATTTGTCCTGTGAAACAGAAACAACTGCTTCAGCAGTGAGCATTAAAGGATCTATTATGATACTGAAACAAGCTGGTCTGCATGCATTCAGCTGAGCACAATGGTATAGGCATGCTCTGGTTGTTCATTGTAATGGTGTTTCTAAACCCAGATTCATGTATAAAGTGGTCTGAAACTTCACCCTCTCTTCGTTGTGGGATTCTCATGCTGACCTGTGCCTTTTCCACTTGGGGAGAATAAAGGAATCTTGGTGCATTTCTGGCATCCAAGGAGAATGATGTGAAAATACCTTTGGATCAAGGTTGTCACTTCCTTGCTCCAGACTGTTTCATGTTCAAGCATTTTCTGGACCTTGGCTCAGACACTTTGCATTTCAGACTGTATCCAAGTTGGCTTTCACAAACACCTGGCATCCAAATCTTTAAAGATGCATTGCAGATTTGTGATGTTTTGGAAGGTCCTTCTGTGATGGCGAGAGCGATGTTGGTAGGAGAGATGGGGCCAGAAATGTTTCTTAAGTCAGATATTTTGTAGGGCAAAGGACAAACAAAGCTCAGTTAAACACTGGAAAAAGCCTTCAAACAAACAAATCCCCAGTAAGTTGGTTCTATGGATAGAGGACCTACATGGAGAGGACAGGGATTGGGGAGCATGGAACTTCTGAGCTCCCTGAGATGTGGGCAGAAAGCCTCCGAATTATATGAAATGAGTAAGTTTACTACATTACCTCGATTGTTTGAAAAATGAGTATTTCCAGCTTATTTTTATAATACAGGAAAGAAGTGTTGCGACAAAGGACTGGACCTCCATAGCATCCTGTCATTGCAAAAAGCCACAGTACATAATTCTCTTCAGAAACAGAGTGAGCTGAAAAGACTCAGAGGCATGAAATGGATAAAGTTTTTGTCATGGGGGACAGGGTTCAGAAGTTCTTGGTTTTGAAGCTATCAGTGAATGTCTCTCTTTTTTTTTTTCCAGAATAGAAGGATAACACACGGTTTATTTTGTTCACAATGATTTGTGTGAACTTACATTAGAAATAATTGCCTTCTGATGAAATTAAAACTGCATCCTATGTGGAATTTGAAAGAATTCTGGATGATCTTCTAATGTTGTTAAATACTGCAGATGAGTTAGTTTTGCAATATCTAACAGCTGTGAAGAGCAGTGGAACAGTTTTAAGATTAAATGGAGCTGGTGTCAGTCAGTCTGACACTTTTATTTATTCAAAGGACAAGGTTATATCCCAAGAGTCTTCAGACTGTTGCTCATCAAAGAAGCAATGCTGAGAATGACCCAACACAATGAAATTCATGAGCCCATGAGACACTACAAGATAATTGACATATCCAGAAACCCCAGATGTTGCTGATCTTAGCTGAGATCAGGTTTGAGGTTTTAGAAACCTGTTGATAGTGAATGAGAGACTTTTTTACAAACACAGAGAGGAAACTTGCAGCTGAAACAGCGTATAGAGGCTGAAAGGGCTGTTGCAGAGACAATTGTTTGTCTCAGAATGAGAGGGCACCTTGTGCTGAGAATTACAATACAGGTGGAGGACGAGTTAAATGACAAGTCAGATAATAAAACACAACAGAGATGACAGGAGAGAAGAGAAGTATTAACAATGTGAATGCACTTTACAAGAATATCCATGTGTGGAGAAATGAGTGAGCAGGATTAAAGATGAAAGTGGAAATTACAGTGCAACTTAAAAGAATTAGAGAAAATACTGTGATCTCTTCAATAGTGAGGTGAAAAAAAAGAGATACTGGCTGTAATCCAGACAGCTCAGCTGTTTTGTAGAAATACCACATTTTGAGGAGCTTTGAGAGACAATTACAATTCTCAGGACCAATAAAGCACCAGGGGCTGATAGTGTTCCTGCTGCATTATTGAAAACAGGAGGGCCTACACAGACTCAAAGGCTTTTGAAACTGATTTGGTTTGGAAACTTGAATAAATTCCGAGTGAATATGCCCAATTCTCTAAAGGGGAGAAACCAGAATGGAAGAAATGTTGCAGTATTTTCCCATCTTTGTACAGCCTAATATGTCCTAACTGCTTTATAAAAAAACCCATTTTTGTTCATGGAGAGGAGAGACTTCATGCATTAAGAGCTCAGGAGAGGACAGGAATGTGATCAGGATCTATCTATCTATCTATCTATAGCTATATATATCTGTGTGTATGTTTGCTCTCCAGCTTTTAGGGAGGTATAAGAAATCTTGTGTATTTGTCAAAAATTGGCTTCCAGCAGAAAAAGGATCTGGATAGCTTGAAAAATGATTTAGAAAGGTGCAAATAGGAATTGATTCTAATGGCAAATGTTGCACATTCTGCTCATCTTGGCCTCAGTGAAGAGTTAAGTCAGAGAGATGCTTAAGTATCATTCCTGTAACTTTTAATATGACTGGGTGGGATTAATGCACTCCTTGTGAAATTCTCAGAATGGTGTGAATTTGAATGGTTTACATTTCCTTTTTGACCATTGTGGCGAGTTAACTGTCATGAGAGAGAAGAAATACAGCTCAGAAGAGACTTGTAGACCAGAAGGTACTGAAAATAAAAAACCAAACGCCAAACAGTGCTTAAATTTGAAGGAAATAAAGCCCAGTTGTTAGCTTAATATCATCTTGGGAATGCTTTTCTGGGAGTCTAGATTATGTTGATGTTAAAGAGTTTGAACACCTCAGAAGGAACTAGGGCTTGTTAAGAGTGATAATGGTGTTATTTTTTCTGCAGATAACATTTAGGTCCAAAAGAGTGAGAGAGACCAAGCTGCAGAGCTCCAAGTTGTTGGTCTCTACTTAGATGGAAGAATGGTTGCTAAATAACTTGAACAAAGTCCTGCGATAGGTTTTGGGAGATTGTAGGGGAAAATGTGTGGAGAAGACTTAATAAAGATGAGCTTGAAGTCTATAAAGAAACTAATGTAGTAAAGGTAATGAAATCCCTGGCCAATGTGTTGGCAGAGCCAACATTTAGGATGATGGAAGACAGAGCAGCCAAACACTTCTTGAAAGGCTGTTCTCATGGTATTTGACCTGGGTGCTGATCAAAGAGACAGCATGAGTGATCATGACCAAGGGCCCTTAGTGTGAATTAGTAACAATGGAGAAAAAAATGCTCTAATGGAAAAAAAAAAAGCTCTTGACAGTCTTAGGAAACTCTGGAAAGAGCCAGGGAATTTTTGGGCCTGTAGAGCTAGTAAATAAGTAACTAGCACTGCATTAAAAGCTGGATGTCGTAACAGGGTTTCTGTAATGGCAGATGTGATGCAGTTAAAGCGCACTGGGAATTTTCCAAGGAGTAGGTTGGAAGGTAGACCTGACCCAAATATTAGACATCAATGGGAAAATCGGGGCAAATATATTTGGGAAGACTTAGAATAGTTTAGAACTATTGAACCAAAAACTGTGAAAGGAAGCAATTTGGCTGGAAGTCTGGTTGGTGGTTATTAGAAGGGTTCCGATGGCTGCAGCTTTGGTTTTCATGTGAATTCTTACATAAAAAATTGTCTCTGCTGGAGATAAGGAGCTGTGAATGCACCACACTGGGGTAATTCTGACATGACTGTTTGACCTTAATCTGTTTCTCCACTTGCATTTGTATTCTAACCTTCCCAACTGCTAGCACAATATTTTTATGACTTGGATTTACTCTTTATGCTGTTCACTTGTAGGAACACTTCTGTCCTTATCTAGCCTGAAAATTGCAGGGATTCTGGGATATGAGCCAAAGTTCTCTGAAGCTCCTGGAAACACTTGAGGATGAGGCTCTGTCACACGGCTGTTTGTCAGGACCAAAGGTATCCACGATTCTCTGCCAGCTTCAAACTCCACATGTTGACCTAGACTGGTAGAACTGACCCCTTCATATTTTTCATTGCTCAAACCCTTTTCTTCTACACTGACATGCAATCAAATCAACATTAAGTCCTGCGAATATGTGTGACTACATCCTGGGGGAGATGATAGAGACATTTTCCAGCTCTGGAAATACTTTGGTTTAAATTCGTTGGTGTGCTGTGATTGTGGGTAAGTCTTCCTTTCCAGTATCCTTGTTTGGCAAAAACCCCTTACCACATGTATTTTTATCTATATATCTATATCTATATCTATACCTATATCTATATCTATATCATCTATCTATATGTACATATACAAACATATTCATACCTATGTACCTGCACATGTACATTCACAAAAGGCTGAGTTTATTACATTGTGATTTCCCTCTCAGCTCACCCTGGCTCTTTGCTCAAGCTCTGTCACAGCCCCTCTTGCAATGGCTTCTCAACTCAGAACTTTTCTCCACATCCCACTTCCTCTTTGTGGGTTTAAAGGACAAGTTGTTCTCCCTCCAGTGGCCTTTGTTCCCATGACTCTTTCTCAGACTTTTGCATTAGCCATTAGCATCCTGTTGCCCCTGATAGCTCATTGAACTTGGTCTTGAGTCAATGGTCTTGTTTTGAGCTGATTAGAAAAGATTTCCTTTCCTTTATCAAAGCTAAACAAAAACAAGGAAATTAAATTAAATACAAAACTATGTTTGAATAATAGTAGGGCTGTGACATGAGGCAGGAAGCTCAAAGATAAGGCTGATGATATGCCCAGAACTGCTGCAGGAATGAAGGCCAGAATGTCAGCCATGATCCAGCATTTTTGTGGGGTTCCATCAGTTGTCTATCAGAGCAGTGGCTGCCTGGAGTAAGAAAATAGGGTCTCTGCACTGGGCTGGGAGGAAGGGGATGTGTAATCTTCCCCTGTGCTATTCACCACTCCTCTCTGCAGGCTGAGAGCTGATACCTCAATGCAGTGAGTGCAGCACATGCTCTGGGAGCAAAGGTACCTCTCACAGACAGCAGATCTAAAAGAGGTCCTAAAAGGGCCTCTAATCACTGTCCTCACAGTGTCCATCCCTCATGAATTGGGCATTGGAAGCTACTTCTAGGGTAAGAAGCATTGCTAAACTGGGCATCTTTTCTGCTGTTGCTCAACAGCTCTATTGCTTATCCTTCTCTGATACTTATTTTTATAGCCTTATACAGGGACAGAGGGCAAATACCCATTTATTCTGTCCTTCCCTCAGTTCCCTTGATGAAAACTGAAAATTGTGTCTGCACCTGATGTTAAAGGAGTTGGATTATTGCTGTGGTGGGAATCATCATGTTGGTAACTCGAGTGTATCTAGTGTGGTGCCTTCAGTTGGAAATCAGAGTTATGAACTGTCCATTCATCCTGCATCTTATGGAGACTGTTCACACTTCCCCTCCATGCTGGTGTCGGGTAATTTGGTAGAGAAAAAACTGGTTGTGATGGCTTTAAATATATTGAACTCTCTCATAGTTTCACTTTGCTACAATTTCTGTCCTAAGTAGGAGTTATGATGCTCCTATTCTCACCAGCAGACTGAGAGCCAAGTTCAAAGCTGAAGAAGGCCCAAAGAAAGCTTTTCACTCTGCTAGCAAGTGCTTGGTCCTAGAAACACTGGGAAAGACAGGGGGGACTGAGAAATGCACAGTAAGAGCTGCAGGTCCTTTGGCTTCCATCTATTTTCTAAGACATATGGTAAATCTTCCTTTTTAAAACACGAGTCTCTCCATCATCCTTACTTTAAGTGAGCTCATTTCAGTTGCACCGACTCTAAATATTTCTTTGGCTATTTATTTTTAAATGACGTGTTTAAAGCTCTCTCAAGAAACAGAATATTTGATTGAAATTCAAGGGAGGGCCCTCTGTTGGAGTACTGCTGACAGACAGCTGTAAGGACAAAAAAGCCACAGCTCTGGTAATAAAGATAAAAAGAGCTCAAAACATGAACTAACTTCCTCACTTGCTATAAATTCAGCGTGGTTTGTTTCTTTCAGATTAATTGAACACTGGCAACTTCCAGTAGTTTTTGCTAGGAGGTATTGCAGATATTTTGCCTGGAAAATATTTTTCTCAATTAACCATTTTCGCAAAATATGTGGACCAGGAGGGGGACCATGGACAATTTCAAACCTCATATAAAGATATATAATGCTTTAAAATGTGCAATGTTGCTGGACAGCTGGCTGGTCAGCATATGCTGGGGTAAGTTTGGTGAAGAAATGTCCCCATCCAGCAAGGTTCAGCACCCTGGAAGTGGTCCCAGGAATTAAAACTCCTGTAGCTGACAGCAGAGTGTCAGGGCTCGGCCCTGCAAGTGCTGACAGTGCCCAAAGACAGCCCTGCTTGGAAGTCTGTCACCTGCCTGTGCAAAGCAGGTGTTGGCAGGAACTGGAGGGTCTTTGCCCGTGTTATCTGTGGTTGTTATCAGGTGGAGCCACTGCCAGAAGGATGGAGACAATAAAAGAACACATACCAGTGACCCTTAAATTATAAAGATGCCTAAAGCTTGGGACCACCTGGAAGATGATGTTAGGAGGGAAACAGAGATGACTGATGGCTTTCTCCTTTTTTACTGTCCTGATTGCTGTTGTCACTCCAAATGCCAACCCTTCACAGCCTTATCCTGCTCCATCTCAGCAGCAGTTTAACAGCATGGATGGCTTCCTTTGCCCTTGGCCATTTAGGACTCATCCATCTGGAAAGACCTGCCACAACACGTGTGGGAACTCACCTCGGCAGGAAGGAATACCAGGTACTTTGCCTTAATGATTGACAGAGTCCCTGTGATCACAGTTACACAAGCTGATATCCTGTGTGCTTGTCTCTCCTACCCCCGACTGGGATACATCCTGTGTGTTTGTTTTTGCTGTTTTCCCCCTTCACTGGAACAGAGGAGAGGGTTGTTAAAACCCTGTTTTGGTTTACTCTACTCCCTATGCAAACCACTACCTTCTCCTTCATGGTATTTGTTCACAGAAGGTCTTGCAAAGCTGAGGGATAGGTGTGTTTTTCAGAAGATAAGGACACCTTGTTTTTCTTTGCTTAGCTGTTTTCCCCGACTCCAATGCTGGAAGAGTGGTCCCTGACCTCTCTCCCTGATCTCTCCCTGATGCTTCTGCCAAAATCAGATTTTCTTGGCATGACTTGAAATCCCCCTGTTACATTTCTTTGAGTTTTTATTCACTTTTGGGCACACAATGCAGAGAAGGGACCAACCATGCAAAGAGGGGACCAGCAGCAGAACTACCCACTGGAGAAGTAGAGATGACTGACCCAAGCAGAAATTGTGCTCCTTCCTCTGGCACAAGAAAAAAAGAAAAAGGGAATCACATGGGAAGTATCTCAAAGCAAAACCAGTGAGAATTTATGAATTAGATTCTCCAGAATACTCTTGCTGTGAGTTGGTGACCAAAAAAGCTCTTTAAACAGCAGTGTCATGTGGCAAGTGCAGAGCCTGAGACTGTTCCCCATTTGGTTTTGGTTATTTAATAGGAGTGAGATTGACAGAAAGTTCTTCAATGAAAGGCCTTAAGGAAGAACATATTGTTGATCTGGAAAAGCTGATAAACAACTGGCAGCCATGCATGGTACTTTCATGCTAAACCAAGATAAAAAGATTCCCTCCCCGTTCTCCCTCATGCCCCCTTGTTTCTTTTTGGGATAATGTGAGCATATGTTTTGGTCCCCATGAAAGGGACACGATTTTGATCAAGGCTTTGGCATGTCCAGTGAGCCTAAAGCAATTTTTGAGTTTGCAAATAACAAAAATGATCTTTTTAAGATTGGCAGCCTCCCACCCTCGCATGGAACAAACCACCTCACAGCTTTGACTGTGACACACAGGCCAGTGAGCCACAGGGAGTCTGCACAGCACTGCTGAAACCCGATCGTCTCCTCAAAACGAGTTCTGTAGCCAAAGCAATGTCTCTCTTCCCTCCACAGTCAAATCCAGGGAGCTCTCATGCTTTACACCAAATAATAATTAGCTTGCAACAGCCTATGCGACACTTGAAAATGTCTTTACCGATTCCTAAAGGCTCATCACCGACTTTCCTTTATTTCCAATTAAAATAAACATGTATTAAGTAAATATTCACTGTCAAGTTCTAAATGCGAATTACTGCTGCGTGCTGTCTGTCAGGCCTTGTTCTGGGATGTGTTGCTTATGATCTGCCCAGGCGTTTGTTACATTTTCCCCTGTAAGAGTGTTTGGATATTTCATCAATCATGCATGCAAGTTCCTTTGTCGTCTTTTGAAGGAGTGATGTGGTTTCATTTATAAAAACCATGTTGAGAACATGTTTCCTTTTAAAAAGTGAAACCTCTTCTTAGCAGTGCTTCATCTGGAAGCAACAGGGACAGAAAACAACTTTAGCTGGTCTCGAGGAGGTTTCTCTGCTCCAGAAAGGTTTTCAGCTCTCCATGCAAGCAGCCAGGGCAGCCTTCTTGAAGGGGTCAGTAGTAATTAGGTCACTGTACGTGGATGCCACGAACTGTAAGCAGTTCTGACAAAATCCAGGTGTAAGCGTTTGCTTGGAAATTTTGCACTGTGCAGAGATGAGAAGAAGCGTTTCAGTGGTCTAGAACATTCCCAAAGATACACAAGATAGTTTTAAGGAAGGTGGGAAGGAATTCTGATGTTAATGGATCATCCCCACGCAGTCTTGGTGTGCCTGCCTTTAGGTGTTGGGAGGACAGGTTTTTTCTGCTTTTAGCCCCAGGCAATTTAATTTCTTCACTGAAAGGGTGGCGAGGCATTGGAATGAGCTTCCCTGGGAAGTGATGGAGACATCACCCCTGGAAGCATTCAAGAAACACCTGGTACCTGTTTGGTGAATGGATTGCAAAGAATGGCTTATAGGGAAATTCTTGATTAAAAAATGAGTTAATGAGTTCATTTGAGTTCACTGTGAGACTAACGAGTTAATCCCAAGCAGTGACTGTGAAGCTTCTCTGATTGCCCCTCCACCTTGACTGATATTTCAATCCAGAAATTGATGGACATCTGGGCAGAGCAGAAATAGAAAAGAAAAGGTGCTGTGAGATGCCATGTGTCTTGGGACAGGCTTTTGGCATTGAGGCTGGGAGGCTGTGCATCAGCGTGGCTACATGAGCTCATGTCTGTGCCGTTCACATGCTCCCACTTCCCAGTGAAACAGGAGAGGGTGCCTTGGCATCACATGAAGAAGATTTTTGGTCCCTTTCAAATGTCAGCTTTCCCCCTGGAGACTTGTTAAGCACAAAATGACAGTGTCCCCAGGTCATGCATTACTCAGCAACAACATGAGGCCCCCAGATGTGCTGTGCCTCCAGCTCACAGGATGTTCTTTGTCCAGGGGACGTGGTTCCAGTTTTTGGTTTGGTTCTGTTTTAGTCCATCTGGCTAGAAAGGGCAGGAGCCAACGCACCAATTTGACTTGAACTTGAGGCATCATTCTCAAACACAGAGATCCTCCCATTTCTCCTTCTAGCTTGAGCTCTTGAGGAGAATAAGATCTTCTTTCAGTTCGGTTTGAAATTGTTGTAGCACATGGACGTGTTTAGGGATTGCAAGAAGGATCACTATGCTTTGTAAGAAGCGAAGATTTAAAAACTGAGCGCTCTTCCAGCCGTACATGTGTGAGAGGCAGATCCACTCATAGATTTATCAGGCATGAGAACACACAAAGAGGTGCTTGTACTCCATCCAAAGCTTCTTACAAAGCAGTTTAGTTTGCACAGCTCTGAGTCTTCACTGCGAGTTCATCTTCCTAGAGTGCTCCACAGCTTCACACACAGCGCTGTAGTCCAGTTAACTCCATTGATTCCATCAGAGTTTGGTTGCTTTTTCCTGCCCCAACACATCCATATGGCATAAGCTTTTTTTTTTTTTTTTTGCTGTCACATAAATATAAAATAATGAAGTAAGGCCCAGGGATATGCCAGAGAAAACACAGTGTGCCTCACATGAACTCAAGATGTCAGCTGGCTTTGTGGAAAAAAGAAGATGGATTTTGGCCCAGTTAAAGGTACTTCATTAAGGGACTTACGAGGGATGTTGTAGGCTTACTCTGGGATACCATCAATAGTAAGAAGAGAAACTGATTTTCTTCCAATGGAACTCTTCTATGAGAGAGAATGAACCCTGAATTCTGAAATATCTATGAATTGCTTAGGACTTCCTGGGAAGTGCCCTCAGTGTTGCCATCCCTTCTTCCAAGGCAGGTGCTGTTGTGTCACCTGGTCTGGGGGCTCTCTGCAGTCACCTCTCATCACTCCTCATGATCAGATTTTTCCATCAAACATTTGTCTGTGCTGCTGCTCATAGAGAGACTCAATGGTTTGTGGAAAAGAATATGGGACCAGGAAGGAGATCCAAAAGTAAGATGAAAGGACTCAGAACACAGTTAAGTTGTCCAAGAATTTGTGATTCTGGAACAGGTAACAGAGCCAGCAGGATTTATATTAAATTATATTAAATGTATAAAATATGTATAACGTATGAAATAACATTGATAATTCTCTTTTATAAGCTTTTTTTTTTTTTTATTTTCCAACGAACATCACTAATTAGGATAAAATAAACCATCAGTGGGGCTGCAGTCAGTAAAACTGGCCTAGTTTAAGAAAGCTCACTGCAACACTGACCCAATGAACTGTGCATCAGGGGCAGGATTCAGCCCTCCATCATCAACAGGCCCCAATGGCCCAGCATTTGGAAATGTTCAGCTTTCTCAGTGTTCTTGTCCGCGTGACAGGACTGACTTGTGTAAGTAGAAATCTAGAAAACATCTTAAAATCCTGTGAGAAATCCCGAAATTTTTCAAGGCACGTGTTCATAGGGAATATGGGTCAGGGGTCGTGTCTTTGTCTCCCATTTAATCTCTGCAGAATGTTATAATGAATCAGCTTTTATCTCTCTTTACACATCCCAAATTTGGGGATTATCATCCAAATCTAGAGTTAGGAAATAAAACAGGCTCTTTCCTGATAAAATTAATTATTGCAATAAAAACCCCCAAACACATTGACTTCTCAGCTCTTTTGTATCAGGTCATTAACTGCCCAAAATCGCATGGTATTGTCATAGAATTAATGATTGCTCCTTCAGAACACCCAGTCTCAATGGAATTACTGTGCTAGAAGAACCCACTGGTGAGCTCTTTTATTTTTATCCAAAGCCATCTGTCCCAGTGCTCAGATCCTTTCAACTATGAAACGCTCAGCTGGCACAAACCTTTCCCACCATTTTTATCAGGTTGATTGATGGCACTCATATCCAAGAGGAAGGTGGTAAGTGCCATCTGATGTGCCTGACATAGGCATCTCCAAGAGGAAATCCCAGTGAAGGAGCCTTTCAGTCCTGTCTTCTGTTTTCCCTTTCAGGGCATATGAAGCCCACAGGAGCAGAATCTGTATTAGACATGGGACATTAACCAAGATTTCCTCTTGGAGAAGTTGGCAGTAACATCTCAGCAAAAACTGATCAAGTAAATCCCAGAAGCCACTGGTGCAGCCCCAAGGAACATTAAAATAGATGTCCTCCACATGGAAGATGGGTAAAACAGAAGGGACTGGCTCCCCTTTTTATAGTGGGTGTAATTCTGAATTCAACCACTGTTAGGATATGCTTGGTTTTAAATTAGTCCCATCCGTTTTCCAGATTTTTTTTTAAAACTTATTCACTCAGTCACAGGATCTTGCTGTAGGTCCAGCTGTAGGTCCATGATTTCATTGCTCCTAGAAGTGGACTAGGGATGGAAATTGAGAATCAAGGATGAAAACCAGTGGAATTCAATATCTTTCTGAGCCTGAGCTTTGGCACTGGTGAAGCCATACACAGAGATTTCTATGAAATAACTCCTCTGTGAATGTTGGTTATGCAAAGAAACTCTGATGTTATGTACCAGGAGAAACAGATTTGCGCTTCAATGCAGACACTGAAGTTTAGTCTGAAATCTATGCTGGTATTTTTTTTTAAACCCTCTCTAAAACCTACAGGAAAAGTTAGGTATTTTAACCAATATTTTAGAACATTTTAAAGGGAAGGAAAGAGCTTGTAATTAACATCTCTCTTAGTCTCCTGTTTTTTCTTTTAATTTAAAAACATCTGGAATCCAGTGTTGACAGATAAACCCCTTAATCTCTTTACTTATGTTAAATGTGCTCTCCAAGTCATATTTTTCACTTCTAATTTAGTGGCATCTGAAGGGTGTGTGTGGGGAAAGTGAGCCAAAGGTCGAAATATTTGCAGGAGGATTGGTGTAGTGACTTCATTGTTGGAAATACACCTGAAGAACGAAGGGATGCCCGCAGACCAACCTCCTTTTGGCTGCCTACATCTGTCTTGGCAGCTGGTGGTGGATGAAATCTTCTCCATGCGCAGAAACCGGGCTGCAAGAGGCTTTATAACAAAGCTGTGTTCAGTTCACGGTCCTTTTATGGGTTCCTGTGCAAAAGTAGGGCAGTATGGACGATTCCTCACCCGCCTTTGGTGAATTGGAGCTGCTGTGGATGAGCCCAGAGCAGCCCCATTCTCATGGGAATCACTTGTAACGTTGCCAAGGAAAGCAAACTGTTAGTTTAGTGGCAATCACTTTCCAAGGGGTTGTGGGAGGTCGGTTGGCATCTGACACCATCAATATCTGAGCTTTAAAGGAAGGCTGGGTGACAAAAATCTGGCATATAATTGCATTTCGAGCTGTGAAATCCAAGATTACTTGCTAAACATAAGCCTGTTTTCTGACATGTTCCTCCCATGACAGGCAAGCGGGGTGCCCTGTTAGGAACCCCCTGCATCTCCTAAGATGGATTTTGTTTAATCACTTTTGCTTTGTGGCGAACGGCTGACAGAGGTGACTTTGTCCACAGTAAATCTGCTTTTCTTCTTCATTGGGGAAAGGCACATAAATCCTGATTATGCTGTGAAATGTAAAGGACATGCCCCAGTGCTACTGGGAATGGTTTGGGTCTCCTTGCTGCTTCTGGAGTTTTTTTCCTTAAAGCACCATCTCCTGGAATCAAGGGACCCTGTGGTGTTTTGGGAATTAAAGGTTTGTGGAACTGCAAGTTACAGGAAAAAGCTTAAAAAACATGTAAGCCACATATAACAAAAGGCACGTGTTGGGATGTATGGTGGTTATTTGTTTTGGTTGGTCTGTACACTGAATAATTTCTTTGGGAGTTGCAGAAGGATTGAGTGTCCTGACACTTGAGCGCTTGGAGTTTCCAAGGCTGAGGGAGCACTCCTTCATGGAGTGGAGGGAGAGCAAATGCCTGTTCCTGGGATACATGGTAGAGAATGGAGAATGTCAAGACACCTGCACTGACATTTTTAAGGCAATAATCTCAGTTTTCAGTGTTCTATCCCACACTTCATAAATGAGTAATTGTGAGACATTTTAAAGAGTCTTCACTTCTACTTCGAGTTGGAAGGTATGTCAGTAAGAAACGGTGACTAGAACTGCACAAATAGGAAAAAATCCTTATGGATGTTATTTCAAATTCCAAAATTAATTTGTTTGGCCTCTGTTCAAAAGCCTCCCATGTCAGATTTGTGGAAACACTTGGGTGCCAGTGTTTTACAACCAAATGAGGGTTTTAAACCTCCAATACTTCCAGTGAGTCACTGGAAGTGAATTTGGTAATTTGGAATATCTAATTCAAATTTTGCACTGTGTTAAGCACGGCAGTCATGCAGGTGGCAGCATCATGAACCTGAGTTTTTTCCATTTCCCCAAGAGAACAGTTGAATATTAGTCAATAAACAGACTCTGGCATTCAGAAGTACTCAGAATTCTCTAACCTGAAAGAGTGGAAATTTCAGATAGTGAAGCTATTCCAGGAAACAGTGAGCTACTGTGTTGTAATACTCATAATTTGGAAGGATTCAGAAGGGTACTGCTGATGCATCTACAGCTGTTCCCAGGGAGCTGACTGAGAGATTGTTAGAGAAGCTACAGGCAGTTCTTGTTTTTAATAGGAATTTTATGTGTGCAAACATATACCTCTTGCTGGTATCCCTGCAGCTAAGATGTGAAGAACAAAGCCGTGCTCATCCAAAGGCACCTTTCTCAAGTATTTAGCTCTGGATGGCAGCAGATTCAGTAGGGAAGTTGGAAGTTCTGACAACTCCAGGTTTATCAGGCAACTAACACTTAATCCATGCCAGCTGCCTGTGGTTTCCTTCCTACCACTGCCAAACCAATACTAAATATGGGTTTCATATTAGAAATACATCTTTTAGTGTGTTCAGCATGGTCATGTTTCTTGAAGTATGCAAAAGAGTGAGCAATCAGACTAAACTGAGGACTGTGGACAGTTTTCTTTCAGAGTAGAATATTGTTTTTCTTAATTTGGGCTTTTTTATAGTTATTGTCACCAGCCATGACTCAATGGGACATAAACCAGGAGGGAAGAAGACTGGATTAGGGTCTGGTGTGGTGGTAAGGATGTGTATGGATGGCAGGGAGATATGCAAGGACTAGATACCTAGGAATTTGGTGGTGTAGGGGATGAGCAAAGGTGGCTGTCGAGGCCATACTCAAGAATTACCCTCCCCAGCCTCATTCCTTCCACTTCCTGCTGACCTGTGTGCCCGGTGGCCTAAGGAAGTATTTTGTCTTTATTTTCCATGAGGTATTTTCTCCCTTGTCTTCTCAGGCTGAGCTGAGCTGAGCTGAGTCCAGAGAGTCCAGAGCTGATGGCTTTTCCCAAACCATGCAGCTCCATGCTGGCCAGGAGGGATGAGTAGACATGAGGTGAGGAGCTGGAAAGGGTAAGAACTAAGCCCAGGGCTGCTTCACTCGGGGCTCGTTGGTTATGTAAATACTGCACTGCCCTTTCTGCAGGGAGACAGAATGTTCATGTGCAATTCCAGAAAGAGCACCACCTGCACTGGGAAGGGGTGGACCTGACACAGGATCTCTGTGATGGTGCAGGGGTGGAGTGGGAGACCCATGGAAACCAGTGCCTTTTGTAAATCCCTCTCTAAAGCAGCAGGTTACATAATGGTTGTGAGCAATCCTGGTGTTTACACGATCCATTACAGAGCCTTTTGGCAAGTGCCCACCTGCCACAGCTCAGCCAGCACAACCAGCCAAGTGCTGATCTCACATCCCCACAGCCCCACTGAAATGGCTGTGGATTTATCTGGATCTGAATGAGGTCAGGACCTGGCCCGGGATCCACAGGAATGGTCAAAGTTGGTGCGCGGAGCTGCTCGCAAATCCCTGCCTCTCTGCTGTCCTTGCAGGCTCTGAATCCTTTTAAGGCTGCTTTGCCACAGCTTTTGGGTTGATCTAGCAATTGAAAAATACTATTTCTAGTTGTCAAAACAGAAAAAAAGTGCAAAAAATATGGATTTCACATCCCTGCGCAGAGCTTCTGGCAGCTAGTATTCCTTCTGCACTTGTAATGACAAATAATACCAACCTTAGCCATTTTGCTTGGCACTTGGGATTGTGTTTTCTGCAGTCATTATTCTGCCCAGAACAGGGAACAGTTTGTAATCACTGCTTTGATTTTTCACCTGCCTCATGTCCCAAACCAAGGCTAAAGGTGAGGATTAGACACTTTATTTGCATGGGAAAAAAAGCCACATCAGTCACAGGATCCTGGAGATCAGAAAACACCTTTTTTTTGGAAGACAGTAGAAAATATCTCTGTTATCTTACAGAATATTGTGAGCTGAGGGAGTGTTTTTGGTCAGCCAAGCACTATGGTTTTCTTCAAAATTAACTTTCCTTATTTTGCGTCTTTTCTTCACATTCGACCACACAAAATTTGTTCCCCGGAATTTGTTTTGCTAAGGCCCTGCAAGCAAATATCCTTATTTTGCAAGCAAATAAGAGAGAGAAGCAGAACAGAATAGAAAAGAGGAATTCCTGAGTTCAGGTTCTGCCTGTGTGTGACATCAGTGATATCAACACTACAAAGGTTTTAAAAGCAGGCCAAAGAGTTGGTCACAAGGCCAGAGAGGTGACCGTATTATGACAGCAATACAAAAACAGAGTAGGTTGTCTGCTGCTATGTCATTTGTCACCTTCCACAGAGGCCTGAGTGGCCTGTTCATCTCAGATCTACTGGTGTGAGGTTTCCACAGACTCACCAGCATTGGCTGAGCCCTTGGATGTGATTCTGTAGAAACTCAGCGGGCAGGTAGACGTGCAGCACTCACAGGGAGGGACCTCCCTGGTTGTTGGGTCCCTTCTCTGCACACTGCAGGATGGACAGCCATGCTCTGCAAATTCATTCATGAATTCTTCAAGCCCAAATCAGTCTGCACAGTCCAGTGATATCCTGCAATTTCAGCACAGGGTGGTCCTTTTAGTTTTCGGAATAGTACTCCAGAGTCTTTTAACAAAGTGGATGTGCTATGAGTAATTGCTGCATTGGATATTTCACTGCTAGACTTGTAAATATGCAAACCCATCTGGCTGGACCATATTTTAAGAGAGTATGGATGCTAGCTTATGTTATTACGAGGCATGGGAACATTATGACGTGTTGTAAATTAAACAGCTATGTCCTGCACAAAGAACTTTCCATCCTGACCACATTGTAGGTGATTTCTAGGAAGAGTTTCTTCTGCTTCAAGGAGAAAATGATACAAAAGCTAAACCTAGAAAATCTTCACTGAGACTGACCCAGCTATCACCCCCCAGCTCTCTGATTTTGCAATAAAGCAGAAGCTGATCAAATCCCGTGGAGCTGCTCAAGGCGCAGGGAAGTCTCCCACGTACCACAGATATTTACTGAACAACTTTAATATCTCGAATCAAAACAAATGGGGCAGCTTTATCAGTAGACTTTCCCTGCTTTTCTAATCCTGTTTCTCATGCAAGCTCATTGTAATAATCCAGGCTGGATGTTGTCCAGGCAGCTGGTGGATGTTGTCATTCTTCCATTGACTTGACAATGGAGGTGTGGGCCAAGAGTGAGAACCTGGAAGAATAATTGCCTTGACCAAGACGGGTGGGAAAAGGCATCGTTGGCAGTTTTGGAGGTAGTAATTACTAAGAGCCATGCAAAATCCTCTCCATCTCTTTCTGGATGATTGAAAGGATTCAGCTCTGCATGCCATCACTGGGGTTTTTGGCTTGGAGAGGTATTTGGAAATTCATTCATTACTTGTTATAATCCCTCCCAGTTCAGCTGTGCTGAAAGCGAAATATTTACATTAGAAATAACATCCTCACTGCCAGTAACTGAGCTGCCCATTGTAGAACCTGTGAGGGAAATGAAGTCTTTATAGTGCTCTTTGCTCTGCCATTCTCTTGATCACTCAGATTTTGCTCCCTTGGTACTCTAATCCATGTGTGACCTTCAAAACAAACCTTGAGCATGGCAGCAGAGCCAGCTCTTTGCTGTGTAGAACCAGAGTTTCAAATACGTCCCTTTTGAACTACCCACCACTCGAATCTGTGACCAGTTTTGGACCTTGGCTACGTCTGCTCTGTTCAGGCTTTCTTACTTTCTGCAGATTTATTTTGCCCTGCTAACATGATTTGAGTCCAAACACTACATCACAAATGTGGCCTTTCGGCAGCTCTCCAGCGCTGTGTTGAATCTTTCTCCTTTGCCTTGCTTTTAATAATTCCAATCTATGTGGACAGAGCTGCTGCTGCTTTTAAGGCATGTCTTGTTGAAGTTTTGCAGGCTCCTTCAGATTTGCCCAGGACTCTATTATAAAAGGAGAAACTAAATCTCTTATCCATTCCACTTCCAAATCTATGTGTTTCTCTTATTTCCAAACACTTCATTTAGTAAGCTGGCCAGAGAATCCTGAGCTAATGCCACGTGCCTCATGCAGTTCTGTTGTTTAGTCCAGGCAAGCTTTGCTTTTGTAAACTTTTTTAGAGATCTAGAATTAAATGTGAAACATGAGTCAAACAGTTTTTGAATGTGTTTAACTTGGAACACTTTTTAGTTATGATGTCCTGATTCAACACAGGAGAATGTACTTTTTTGCCCTCAAACAGCTTTGTGAGATGGCTATCAACTGGATAGATATGGACTTACTCATCTTGCTCCTGATTAATTTGCTTTGGTTACTTGAACTCCACTAAGACAAACCAGGAAACTTTGCCAAAGAAACTCACGTTTCTGTGACTTCAAAATGAAAAGAAACCCTGGATCTGCAGGAAATATTCCCATCTTTGAAGGAGTTTGGAGAAGACAGGCACAGAGTCCACTTTGGCCCACCATTGTAGCAGAAATGTTTTATGCAGACCAGGTACAAGGAAATTGAGAACAGCCGTGTTGTGAAACTCTTGTTTAACCCATAAACCTGTAGAAAAACCCCATCACTGTTAAAATCTGCGGGGCCACATGGTGATTTGAAAGATCCTTTGGACCAGACCTGAGTAATTCTTTAGCCTCGTTCTTTCACCTCAAGGGTCTGTTTGTACCAAAGAACTCATGTTCCTACTCCAGTGTTTACAGCCCTGTTGACAGATGCTCCCTTTTTATCCTTCTGGCTTCGTCTGGATGACTTTAGGTTTTGTCTTCCACTGTCAGAGCTGTCGTGCAGACCTGCAGCAGGTGAACATCAACAGAGTTTGCTTCTGGTCAACCCTTCTCTGCAGAGCAAGAGGATGTGCTGACTTTTAGGAAGGTTGGTTTAGACAAATTCCATCAAAGAGTGCTTTACATCCCTCAGGGAAAATTGTCTTGTAATGGCCCCTCAGCACCTCTGGAGCTGGTCTGTGCTGGGTCAGACAATGGTGCCAGTCCCTCACGTTGAAGAGATTTGTACCACACATAAACATTGCTTATCACGACTTCCTCTCTTCCCAACACGGCATGGAGAACTCGTTTTGGCATGGAAAAAAAATAATGGTGGTCTACAGCCACCATATCTGTCCTGTATCAGGGTCAGAGCATTCCTGACCCAAGTTCTGGCTCTGATGCCTTGCAGCTCTGTGTGTGCTCTCTGGTTTAAAGGTTTTCTGCAACAAAAAGCTATTCAAAACTCGGAATGAAAACACAGAAAAAGCAGGGCATGGTCTGTTATCCTAAGTCAGCTCGTGGAAACTTGCTGCCAATTGACCAATATTTTCCACTCATTTGAGATAGTGATGGAGGTCAATGTTCATTTATTACCTCAGCTGGCCTAAAGTGTCACCAGTGGTTGTTTATCTCAGCTATGCACCTCATGCAGCTACAAGCTATAGCCTTGGCTGCTTGACAGTGCAAAACCAAGAGGGACTCTGTCTGAAGTCATGTTTTATTCAGTTGCCTCTGGCCAGATTCGTTGTTACCCTTGTACTGTCACGTTATTTGTAACAGTTGGCCAAAGATGCGCCCGTGTACATCAGGAATGACTCAGAAAGCCACAGTGGAAGGGGGAGAATTAGCAGGGACTGGATGTCCCCACCAGGAGAAAAGAATTTGCGTCCATGTGAATGGCTCTGTATTGGTTATCTGCAGGTGCTGGGTCCTCTTGGGAATATTTCAGGCCTTATCTGGGGTCTGCACTGTCTGTGTGAAAGAACAGTGCTAACTTGAACACCTCTTGTCATAATCCATACTTTTGGTTTGGTACTCACTTGGCTTTCAACAAACTGGTCTCTTCTGTGGGAACAGAGTTTATGTGCAAAGGTTCTGATTAAACAGTTTTGTTGCTTTTTTAAAAAAAACAAACCTGTGTTTGGTTGTTACAGTAGATTATTGACATTCATGTTTCAGCCTAAAAGCAAGTTTAAAACCATCACACCTTGGAATTTCATACTTTTTCTCCCACTGACAAACATTCAGATCCTATTTCCTCAGCTCTGGACACAGAGATGTTTTCTCCTCATTTCTGGAGCTGTGGACACACTCCAGACGCTGAACATGCAGGGATTTTTCTATCCTGGAGATTTTGTCTGTTCAGAGATGGACAAAAGTTAAGTTTATGGCTCCTCCAGATTTTGTCAGAGTTTGGATTTATATACAGACAGAAGAACTGGAATTTTACTCTTGTGATTGGGTACTGCTCTGCGTTTGACCTATGATGTTTTTGAAATGGATCCAATATTAAGGCAAGCAGAAACAGAGACTCTACAGGCTGGACTTCCCCGAGGATCTTGTTTGAGGTGGAGAGGTTCACATGTTCTCTTGGAGAGGAGTCCAACATGCTTCCTGCTTAAGAAGCCTTCACTCTTCAAGGTATGAGCCCAGCTTAGTTACTTCCATATATGTTTTTTTAGAAATTTGAATATATGGGAGTAAATTTCCCATTTTGGCTCAGAGAGTTCAGGGGTTTTGCCACTGCTCCTATTATTACTTCATTAACTTCTTCCTCTTTATGATTCTTTTGCATCATACTATTGAGTTATGACCCCCGTGACCGGTCTACCAGAGCATTGCTTTGCATTTGTGACCAGCACTCTCCAAATTTCAGATCTTTGGTTTTAGCAGCCCTGAATCTCCTGTAGTTTATGACCATGTTCATTTTAACGTCATTGCTGGTGGCTTTATGCTTAATCCCTTCAAAGATTTTCCTTTTTGCTCGTACGTGGTCAGCACATGAGCAGATCAAGCCATCACCAAACCATCCCACGGCTCTGGATTCGTGAGGCTCCTTCACCACAGAAGGTAAAGATCTGCTGAGCAAGATGCTGAAGGGATTGATGGCTGTTTACCAGATCAGTCTCACCCCATAATTACGAAAGGATGTTTTTTTAACCTTGGGGGTGGAGTTCTGCAGGGGTCACTGGTGGGGTGCTTGTCACCCACGATGTTTATCATCCAAGGTTTTTCAGAACAGAGTGAGACTCTCCATCATCGGGGAGTTAGAATAGTGTGTTTTTCACTCTGTGCTGGCATCTATGGTATGAACAAGACAGGGCATCATAGAGGGGGTTGGGGGGGATTGTTCTCTCACAATATTTGCTGTCTTAGTCTTGTGTGGTCCTTGCCAATGTGTGTTTATTTCCCTCTTCACAGCTAGTGTGGTTTTATTCCTCATTCAGGGAAATTTCTGGCTGTCTAAAAGTGCCTTTTCACCTACACAAAGTCAAAAAACAGGAACAATGTTAATTTGAGACAGAAACAGAAGTTTTGGCTGTGCTACCTTTGCTTTCTTCCAGTGATCCTGAAATTATTTAATGAATTCTTGTAGCATAGTGAGAAAGAAGACATGAGGCTTAGATTCATGCACACATGGAAAGCATAGGTGTGATATTAGGTCCTGTAGTCTTTTATGGGCAACCCCTGGATGTTGGCTGGAATATTCAAAATCCTGTTATCACAGAATGAATAAGATTGGAAGGGGCCACAGTGGGTCCTCTGGTCCAACCTCCCTGTTCAGTAGAACTCCATTATCAATCTTCGGGCCAACTCATAACCCTTTATTTATTTATTTATTTAGATAGATAGTGAATTATTGGGACATAGGAGGGAAAAAAATTGAAGAAATGAGAGTAGATACCTCCTGCATCATCTGGTGACCTGGAAAAAAGCTTAAGATGTTGTATGAACTCAGGAAATTTCAGGTCAGGGCTGTAGTGCTCCATCATTGTCCTTTCTCATCATCACAGATTTATCTGCTACCTCTAACTCCAGTAACAATCAGAACAACATTTTCTTGGTGACAGCATAATTTTTCTCCTTGCTTGCTTTCGCTTCTTTGTTCCCCCGTGTATCTGGGCAAACACAACTTGCAACCACGGCCCCAGGGAGCCAGCAGAGATGTAAAACACTGAGTGGTTTGAGTGGTGGCTGTGCTTGGGTAACCACAGGTTCATCTCAGAGCCCTGTGTCCACACTTGTCCTCTAAGATCAGGATGTGTTACAATCTGTCCCTTCCCCGAAAACTCTGCCTACTCGGCTAATGTTTGGGACATGGCAAAATGAAAGCATGGATGGCTCCTGAAAAGCAGGGCTGTATCTGGTACTGACTAGTGGTCTAGTGGTAAACAAAATCTGGGTAAACTGACCCAAATTCAAAGTGGAGCAAACCCCACATTTTCTTTCAACTACACTGCTGGTATTGAAGTGTGGTCTGCCTCTGCTGTGGTAGTTTTACTGGTGAGGAACTGGAGAAGTAGGAGACTGTAAACCCATTTGGTTCAGATAATCTGTTACATGAACTCTGTTGTTGAAGAGAAGGAAGAAAACCCCATAAAATATTTATTTAGAAAGTGCAGCTTGTTCCTATTTGTGACCAAACATATTAAGAAGACTGAGCTTTGTGGGGGCATTTTTGAATAGAGAGGGGAACCCTGTAATCACAAAAGCCTGTGAAAAGACATTATTTTTGCCTAAGGAAAAGAGCCCATTAAGAGATTTTAATGTACAATCCACGTAGCACCATAATATTGACCTCTCTACTCTCAGCCTGTTCAGCTCCCCTTCTCCTGCAGAGCTTTATGCTTCAGTGTTTATGACTCTCCTTTCATGAATTCTCCTCTGTTTTTACCTCTCTCATCTCCTCTGCCTTTCCTCCATTTGGAGCACAAGGGAAATGAGGAAAGGGGTCCTCCTTTAAAATCCAGCTCCCTGTGACCTCCCAAAAAATTGATATAGGCTCTCACCTCAGGCTGGAAAAGAGGCAGCTGTCACCTCAGGCAGTGGGAAGATCAGCAACTGGGTTCAGGGCACAGTGGGCTGGACCTCTGCACCAAGAAGAGAGGTCTTAGTCACACCAAATATTTGTTGAAAACTTGTGACAGAACAACTGAAATCCCAAAGTTTATGGTAGGAAATGCTAGGTAAAAAATTTATGGTCTGGATTGTACAGGAAAGTAGAGTTTGACAGACAAAGTGTTTCCTTGGGTCTTAAAAGCTACAAAACTCTTCATTTATTGGAGGAGAATTAGTGTGAGGTAATATAAAAATATTAACTGCAGGGGCTTTCAGAGGAGCTGAAAAGTTAGGAACTTAGCTGTCAAATAACTCATCATATCTATTGCAGGAAAATGCAATGGAGCAATTTATTTTCTGCTGCTAAATTCACTTTTACACTTCTGGGAGGGGTTAACATTTTTTATGCTGGATTAGGGTGTTCCATAGCGTAGAGAAGAAATGCAAGGGCCACATTTTTGGGAAATGCACTCCCCTGTGCCAGTTCATTTGGACTGAAAGTACATATGGGCCCTTTGGTGACTTAAGCCCACCACAAAACTCAGCAGGAATATGGGATTGCAAGGAGTAAATGTCATATTGAGTAATCACTGCTGAAAGAGAGGGCTCTGTTTTTAACCCAGTCAGGAAAAATTGATGGTACATTACAGGAGGGGGAAGAGGACATTTCATGAGATACTCCTGGAATAGTTTTGTGTTGGGATGGCTTTTCAAAGGAGCTGATTTAACCAAATCCTTCATCCCCACAAATGTTACATAAGAACCATTGGCAAAACTAACACACACACGCTGCTTGTACAAAGGACTAGAAAACCAACCCAGATGTTTACAAAGCAACCACAAAAGACCGGAAGAAAAACAAACATACAGAGATGTTTTAAATGCAGAGCAACCAACAAACACAGGAAAAAAATACCCACGTTCCTGGCAGTAGCTTTTGAACATACTGAAGCCATTTGGAGCAACCCTTCTTTAAACTTCCCCCATGGCAGGTTTGAATTATCAGTTATGTTTTCATTCATCACTTAAGGTCAAAGACTTCATCTTTCAATATAGGCCTACCCTTCTCTAAAAAGACAGATGGAAAAGGTGTAGCAGATCTTCATCTATTGCTTGATGATTAGTCTTAATTGGTTTACCCTGCTTTCCCCTACTTCCCTTCTCCTGACAGAAGCTTTACAGCGAGGACATAAAAGAGGATGCTCTCATCTCACTTGTGTTCCTCTGTGAGTAGACTGATGCTGCTCCTGCTTCCCACTGGCCTCCAGGTTCCTTAGGAATGGTTGAAGTTGTTATCTTTGCAGGTCCAAAAGTGCACTGGGCCACAGTGCAAATTGCTGTATGGCTGCTTCCTTCAGGCTGACCTTTCGGGCTCTTTTCTGGGGATTTCTCGGTGCTTTAAAAAGTGGGAGAAGACCTGAGCGGAAATGCTGTCCTCCCAGGCTGAAATGTCTTTCTGTGACACTGATGAAAGAAAGGGGATGGTTATGCCAACAACATGGACCCTTGCAAAGCTGCTCCTGAGAGTGTGGACTGCACTGAGCGAGGAGTCTGGTTTCTGCACCAACTTCTTGGTCTTCTTTGGCCAAAGCCACTACCTTTGTGATTTTTAGGTCAGGAAAAAAAGAGCTTTTTTCCCCCTCTGAGGTATTTCTATGTCTCCTTTGTCTCCTCAGCAAGAATAGCTCGGAAAAATGCGTTGCATTTGGACAATTCATGCAGTCACTCCTAAAATGCAGCTTACATTTTCCAGATGGCTTAATAACAAACTGATTTAACATCCTTTGCACTTATATAAAAGTATTAAAGGATCTCACAGATTCTTGTGCCTGGATGAGGTGGTCCTGAACCGAGGACTACCAAATACAAGGCTAATTTGGATCTACATATGAGCTTCACAGATTTGTTGCTAATTAATGCGTCCATTAACTTACAGTGAAGGTATCAGAACTAATCCTGCTTTTTCTCAAAGAAAACTGTGTCTGTTACTCCTAAGCACATCAAAACACTGTAAAGGCTGTTTACTTTGGCTTCTGGTGTCCTGGATTTGCTGAAGGAGGTCATGGCTTTTGTCCTCATCTACCTACAAGGCAAAGTGCTTGAAGAGGAAAAATGCTCCTTTCAGGCTGGAATGTTGAGGTTGCAATTTATCGTATGGGACTTGAAAGAGGAATTTTCAGTTCTAACTTGTTTGAAGAGGAATGGGCTGGTGAAAGAATTTAAGGGCACTTCTGAAATGAATGTTGCCTGTCTATGGAATGGCCTAGAAAGGAAACATCCGAGAGGATCTGTTGCTCGGCTATTCCACACTGCCTGAGCAGAATAATGAAACACTTCGCTTGAGATTTACAAGCCTGGAAAACACACTGCAGATTTCCATCAGGGCCTGAAAATACTACAGTCTGTTGTCATAGTCTCTAGTATATCTCTTTTTCTACAAGCGATACAGGCTGGGAGTATTGGGAAGGAATCAGAGATGAAGTGCAAATGCAAACACAGAAAATAAATATATTCTTTACTGTCACGAGACTCCCAAACTGCAATTGTGAAAGAAGTTTTATCTTTCTAGTGCAAATTCCCTATTCTTTTTTTTGTTGTTGTTTTCGTAACTAAATACTGCCTCCAAATTACCACCATTACATTGCAGGCCAAGGGCTGGTGGGGGAAGCTCGAATTGTGTCGGAATTCTCTTTAGCAAATGCACAAGCAATGGAGATGGTGAGTCCAGGTTGCTTCACCTCTGAAGGGCAGAGGCTGTCAGGATTGTGCTGGGAATGCTGTTCCCTTGGCTGATAGGAATGCTCATCCATCCCTTCCCGTCCAGGGAACGATGAGTGGGGCAGTGAGTCATGCACTTCATGATTTTGTGTTAGAGTGTGGAAGTCAGAGTCCTAAAAGCAGGATCACAAGATTGTCCGCACTGTCTCTGCCCCAGAGCAATGTCAGAGATGAAAGGTGTGTGACAGTCGTTACTCCTTCTCATACCCAACAAATTTCAGTGCCTGAGATTCCCACACTCTATTTTTTCTAACTGCACAGTGGAATTTTTCCCTTGGCTGTAGTGCCAGTCCCTCTTGCTGCAAGTGTTTTCTATCGCGGTTTATGTCATAGATGATGTTCCTTGGCAGCCACATCTGCTGGCGATATTGTTGGTATTATTATTTTATCACTGCTGCATTTTTAAAATGTCCAACCCACAGGTTTGAGAATGATTTTGGATGTGAGAAAACTTTTGTCACCTGATTAGGGGCATCAACTCAAGGAATGAAATCTTACCCACTAGTCCTGGATCTCAGACCTAGGAGCGGGGACCAAACCCTTTGTGTACACACTTAAAGAAGGACTAGTGAGTGCTGTTGCCTCTCAGCCACCTTTCTTAGTGCCAGACTCTCAGCAGAGCTTTAGAGGACGAGCTTTGAGCTCTGCTGAAAGCCCAGCTTCCAACTTGGATGTAACAGGGTGGAGCTCATTCAAAAATGGAGTGCTGAACCCCTCTAATAAAAGAACCTTCTCTGCAAGGTTTCCCCAGAGGCATCCCAAAAGAGCCTATGGCCTAAGCAAGGAAAGCAAGTCCATCCTGATCCATGGCTCTGCATCCTGATAGGAACTGCCTGCTACAAACTCACAGCACATGGGCTTGGCCAGTGATTTCCTTGTAAGGTGCCATGGTCAAGGACAGCCCCAGTTGCATTTGCGAGGAGCAATTTTGCGGGTAGAGAATTAGAACAAGTGCCTTGTGTGCGATGATTGATACTGCCAGGCGGACAATAATTATGATTTACACACGATTTCTTTATTCTTGAGGGGAAATCCCACTTGCCAAGTATGTTAACGAGGTATGTAATGGTGTGTTAACGGACACCATTAGTTTGCTGGACAAAACCGAGAGCCCTGCCAAAACAAACCTTCTCCAATGGTACGTTTTATGGATCAGCAGATTCTGAAAATGCTTCAGAGCGGGACTGGATGGTGGGGCACATGCTCTGGGAATGGCTAACAGTTTCCTAACCACAAGTTTAAAGGTATCTGTTAGTAATTAAATGCACTCAAGCAGTTGTTAATTCCAGTGTTGTGCAATTTCTCTACGAGGTGCAATAATTGCAGTCCGGAAATAGTTTGTTTTAATGTTATGACCAGATTAGTACGGAAAGTAGTCCCAGCTTGTAGCAGCTCGTGTTAACTTCCGTCACCAGGGCCGAGGAGCTTGTCTGTGCTCGGGAATGTGCTCATGGCCCACGGCACGCAGGAAACTGTGCCTCCCAAATCCTTCCTGGCACTGGCACGACCCAGTGCTGAGCTCAGCAAGGTTCTTGGGAGATGATCCTGGTACCACAAAGAAGAGTCTGGCAGATCCACGTGGCTCAGGGTGGTTTCTGAGCACTGAAGAGGCTCTTGGTTCAGCTGCTCTTGGAAGCAGGAGCAGCTGAGAAACTCTTGCACAGAGAGAATCGGGGTGGCTCAGAGCCTTTTTGAGGTGTGTCAAGGTCTGGGACAGTGTAGGAGGTCTTGGACTGAACCTGAGTCAAAAATGCTCATGGATACAGGTGCATGTTCTCAGTGGGAGCTGCCTGCAGCTTGGCAAGAAGAGTTTGTCCTGTGGTGGGAAGGTGGTATCACATCCTCTCAGCCTGCAGTGCTTTCCCTGAGAGAGCTTGATCTCAGTTTTCAAATTGCGTTATTTGTATAATCCATGGTTCACAAAAAATTTTTGTGGGCATGGACTTTTCTATTTCCAACAAAAAAATTCAAATTGTGGGGACTTGGGCAGTACCAGATGTGTTGGACAGCAGAGGTCAGTAACATCCTGGAAGTGTTGTGCCATGGTATTTGCCCCAGGGGTTGGATCAATGGACAGATGTGGATAGCCTGAAATCTCAGAAATCTCCAAAGCACATTTTATAAACACCGAACTATGTGACCCATTTACTCCAAAGTAGAACTTCTGTGGCCTCCCTGTACTTCTTTCTGCTCAGCTATTCAGCATAGGTGTACTCAATAAAGCTCCTTGAAGCAGATTATTGCTTCAGTTATGAACTTTCATGTATTAATACAAGAATTTGGAGCAAAAAAAAAAAAAAAAAAATGGCTGACAAGGCTGGAGCGCTCCAACAGTGATGCTGCTCCTTCCTTTGAAAGGTTTCCATTCATCTCATACATGATGGTCTAATCTTTGACCGAGACAAGAGTGTCACCTGGATAGTTTCCAGTTGTGTTAATGGGAGCTGTGAAAATCCTGTGCATATCAGCAGGAGAAACGGCCTCCCTTTCCAAAGGGAATGGTTTTGGTTGTCCTTAGTGCATTACAATATCCAGCCACCACACTTAATTGCTTTTTGTACCACTTTCCCTCCCCTCCCCATATCTTTATCTCTTCATGCCATAAAAACACTGTGTTTTAAAATGAAATCAAGGAGACAGAAAACAGAGGAGACATGTTTTGCATAAAAGAAGAAACATGTGTTAGGAATAAAGGCCTGAAATGGGCAAACATATTGAAGACATCCACGCCTTCCCCCTCGCAGGGAAGCAGGAGGGAAGCACCTCTCCTGTCTCTCCTTGCTGGGATGGGGACTTGGTTTTCCTGCAAAATCAACCAGTTATCCTCCCAAGAGAGGGATCAGGCGGGCTGGGAGCAAAGCGTGGAGTTTTTCCACCCTGTGCTGTTCCGTGTGGATGTGAGCATGTTCTGGTACTTGTACTAGAGCTGAGCATGCTGCTGGCACAAGCAGGTGAAATTCCACTGGCAGAGCCAGAGATGACTCTGGATGGTTTTTCAAGGGAGTGAGTTGTTCTCATCGCTCCTGGGAAGGACAGAGAGGCACGGATTAATCATATTCATCCTCCGTGACAATCCTGCTCAGGACATTCAGTGTATGCTTGTACTGGAATCAGATGTGGGTCAATTTAAGTGAACTGTAGTTGGAACGGGTAATCCAGCGTGGATTGCACAACTTTCCCATGAAAATGTTCAAGTGAGTCTCTCACAAAAACCTTCCTGCTGCTGCTGACCTGCTCCCTTCACCTGAGCTGGGTCTCAAGCTGTGCTTGTGCTGTCCTGCAGCGATGCCAGGCAGGCAGAGCTGAAGAATAAAGGGCTTTCAGGGAGTCTGACTCCACCTGGGCCGCTCCTTCTTTTCTTCTTTGCCAAGAAAAATAAAAATATATTCTCCCCACCAGCTCCTTAAAAAGGTTGAGGGGGGAAACTGCAGAAATATTTTAAGTGCTTGTTGTTTTTCCTAAGGGGACAAAAATGCAATGTGGTTTTATTCTAGCCATGCAAATATTTATGTGAGCAAGAAAGAAGCAAGATCAGAGAGGATCACTGGGTTTGGTTGTGACACAGGCTTTGGTGCCAGAGATGTGGATTTACTCTTGGCTCTGCCAGAGCTTGCCTTTGTAACCTTGAACCAGCCACATTCACCTCTGTGCCCACAGCTCCCCTTTGCTACAGCTGATGAGAACCCTTTTTTGGATATTAGCTGCATGGGGTTGGGACAGATTTGGGGGAGAAAGGAGCTTTTCAACTCAACATGAAGATCTGAGCGCTTAGGTGATGTAGTAATTGTGGAAAATTATGGCAATTTGAGCTGAGGAGGGCACCTCCAAAATTTGTACCGTGCCCTGCACAGTGTGCTTGGTTTGCTGGAGTCTGCTCCGTGCTGCTGCCACGCAAACAATGGTCTGCATTCAGCAAGTAGCTCCTCAAATTTCCTGTGGATATCCCCAGCAAATCTGTATTTAAATAAGCAATAGTTTCTTAATCCTGGACTGCAAGTTGCTGGGGCAATTTGTACTCAAGGTGAATGCTGAGGTTAGGGAGATGTTGAGATGTATAAAAGAAGCTTGCCATCAAAATTGTTTCCAGCTGTTTTCATTATGCCCCACTTCTGCAGAATAAACCAAACATTTTAGCTTTCCGCTATTTCCTTCTGGACTCTGTAAAGCTACCTGTTCTCAAAAGCATTATTTGGTGTCTTTAAGTGCTTTAGCCTGATGTTTTTACAGTTGTATTCAGCCAGTCAAGAAAAATGCCTCTAAACAGATAGGAAAGGCAGCTGAAAAGATGGAAAAGCAGTTTGATTAAATGAAAATATCCATTCAGTTTGACTTGTTGAAAGCATAAAAATATGTTGGTAATGCATTTTGGATATCCTAGAATTTCTCAACAGTCATTTCTTCTAGTCTTCCCCTGCCAGATTGGCCCAGTCCATAGAATTTAGTGAATAACACGAGCTGGTGTCCAGTTTCCTCCACATTTCTTGTCATATCTAAGTGGACACTGCAGCCCAAATGACTCAGAGCATGGCTCAAACCTGTGCTGCTGGGGCCACTCCCTAGCAGAAATGGGTACAAATTTGAAATCTTTTGCTAAGATAAACATCCATCTCAAAGAAATCAACATTTTGCTAAGTATTTTCATACGAAGGAGTGGGCAAATTATGTCAAAAGAGTTTTAAAGACATTTTCTTGATTTTTGCTCCAAAACCTAAAGCAATTAAGTGTCTGCTGTGACCATCCAGTGCCTAGCCAGATCTTAAAGACATGGAAAGATCAGATCTTGCATCCAGAAAGATGTCTCTGGTAATTGAAAAATTTATTCCCAGAAGTCAAAATATATTCTGCCCTTTCTCTTTTGCGAATCCATTTCTGTTTCTCTCTGAAGAATGATTCTTATGTGCTGGTTGCCCACTTGCCCAATATGAACATGCTGCCTTAAAAGAAAAAGAATTGATTTTTGGCCAGAAGGACAGGAGAAAGGTTAGGAATGTGCAACAAGGTTTCTCATAACTTCGGAGCGGGCAGATGTTTCTCTTCTGTTTCCAACCTTCATTTGCTTTGCATGAAGAACGAGTTCTTTAAAACCAAATAAATATCCCTTTGAGAAGAGCAGGGTTCCCACTGTTATTCTTTACATTAACTCTTTTGTAGCTAAAGCAGAGCCTAGCTTGTTGATTTTTATTGCAAAAAATGAAATGCAGAGAGACTACAGTGTGACTTTTTTTCTATAAATGGCTTCAATTATGGCTTAAGAGCTGGTCAAAAGAGTAACAACAGCAACAATAACAAACGCTCTGACATCTGACATAATATGGATTGTCATTGTTCATTCTAGGTAGTGTAAATATGACTAAAAATACTTTCTTCTTGCAATTAAGATTTCATTTAAACATCCTTAATTGCAAACATAGCAGCACATATTTCATATTTATAAGGATAGCGGAGGGGACTCTTGGAAGCAGTAACCAAGAGCAGACTTCCACTGGGGCAGGCAAAGAGGAGAGACAAGTAGAGGTTGTTATTCATGGTAGAAGTGCACAGGGTGATGTCCCCTGTCCCTGACTGGCTCCTTGGTGCTTATAGGACATTTCCTACCTGTCTTGGTGATGGAGACGATGGGATGCCATTCTCCTCCTTAGGCACTGACACCAAACTGGCTTGGAAAAGCCTACAGCCTAGAGAAAAGGTGAAAAATGTCTAATTTCAGGTTAATATCCTCCCCTGGGGGATGCCCCTGAGGTTAATGCTGCTAATTCCAGCCCTCATTTCCCAGGGAAAAGGACTGAAATGTTTCCCAGGACAGAAAGCCTGGCAGGGGAGAGCATCTGCGTGTGGCTGGGAATGGACACCGAGATCTCTGGGGTCTACTGAAGCAGGGCCAGAGGCTGGGGGTCACTGATAAGGTAACCTTGGCCACAGTGTGTCTTCCTAGAGTCTGACTGATGGGAAATATGTACAAAAGCCTTTGTGAAGCTCTGCTTGCCATATGTAGCTGTGCAAGGCTGCTACAGGCTGGGCCTGTTTACCCACCAGGCCTGAGAGAGGCATTTGGTTCCTAAGTTTATAAATCAACAGGGTGAGCCCTTTTCCAGAGGATGGAGGGAAGGCTGGGGAATTACAGAAACCACTGTCTGAAGCCTGGTCATGATGGGATCAATGAGCTCCCCTGTCCTCCTCTCCTCCCTGCTCTGTGCTGGGCATTTAGGATTTTCAGAAGTTCCCACTGGGAAATCTCGGGAGGAAAGAGAAATGTGAAACGCACAGGCAGGTAAAAAGTGCCAAGGAAGGGTGAGACAACAGCTGCCTCAAAGGAAACCTGGTGTAGTCAGTGGAGCAGAACTAGGGTGCTGAAAGATGTGACATTCCTTGCTTGGACTGAGTGTCATGGGAATCTGGGATAGCCAAAGCAGGACGTAGTGGTTTAATAGTCAAGGGACTAAAACCACATCATCCAAGCAAGACAGGATCTGAGGGGTTCAGCCTGTTATCTCAGACCCATGGGCTTCCCTTCCCAGGGAGAGCTTTATGGGCTGTGACACCCTTCCCAAGAAACCTGTGCTGGGTTGAGGTTAAGATGGAAGGTAGAATCACAGAGGCAGGAGAAAGAAGGTTTTTCACACTAAAAAATCACAGGTGGCTCTCCAGGGCTTCCTGTGATTTATTGTTTCCACATTGTGTGAGTGGGGGGCTCTCAGCCCACCCACACTCAGCCTTTTTTTCCTATAACAAACACAAGAACACAAGACATGTGAGTGAGTTCCACATGTTCATACTCAGCTGAATTCTTCCTCACCTCTGTGACCATTACTGTCCATAGAATCACCAAATAGTTTGGGTTGGGAGGGACCTTAAAGATCTTGTTCCAGCCCCCCATTTTCAGCTGCAAGAGCATTTTTTAGCCATGTCCTGGGTCTACTGGGACACCTGGGCACATTTATGTGCCTTTGCAGAGATGTGTGGCACAATCAGACAGTGTTCCCCATCCAAATGCACCTTTATCTAATCTTTTTATAGAAAGGGTTTTCATGCTGGTCGTAGTTCTGAAAGTTTTAGAGTGAACACTTGCAGTATTTTTCCCTGCCCTCTCGTTTTTCTCCCTAGACTCTCCTAAAAATGCCCGGAATTTGGTACTTTTGGAAGATCCTAGCAGCTGGATATCAGCTGTGCTGATCCAGGGGAACCTGAAGCTCAGTTTCCCCACTCTGCTCAGTGTCAGTATTTTGCCTCTGGGGCTCTTGTGTGTTCTCACCTGAATTTCTGGCATCCTCTGGCTACATGCAAGCAAAGGCATTACTGTCACTTATGGATGATATTTTTCATTGAGCCACTTGAGAGTGAAGAACCTGTTTCCTGTTTAGAGCTCAGAGAGCTCAGCCCAGCCATTTCCTTGCCAAGGGCTTCGGAAAGGAGCACTTGTTATGTCCTTCCAAGCACCCTGAAGACATCTGAGTTCCCATCTGACAAATGGCTGTGGATGGATCTGCCTGTTCCTGCCCGCATTCTGCCCGAGTGGGGCTGGGGATCGTGGCCAGCTCCAGGGCTGTGAAAAGCTGGGTTAGCACATGCATGATTTCACCCCACCAAGGAATGTGGCTGCTGGCCTGGAGCTGCTGTCCCTCCATGGAACAGACATCAGGCCTCTGTTGGTTTACACAAGCCCTAAGAAAAGCCAGTTTGGAGTCCTCGTACTCCAGCTCCTCACATGATTAGCAATAACCCAAGCACAAAGTTTGGGTTCCTGCTCCGTTTGTTTTCGTGCATTTCCCATGCATGAATTCGTGCTGCTCTGGCAGGAGAGAGAGGATGGTTACACCTGAGGATTCTGCATCGGGATGTGCCTGGGTCTGTTTAAACCTGGGTAATTTCTGGCAGAAAGTACTAATCCTTTACAGCCAGTGCTGGGTTAAACCAGAGTGGAGCAGCTTACCCAGGGAGGCGTTCCAAGTGCTTTGTAAGGCAAGTGGTGCAATACAGAGAGGTTGAAAAGATGCCTCATTTTGGGCTTGTTTTGCACACTGAGTCTTTCCAGATCACATATTCCTAAGGCCCAGTGCAATATAATGAGATGGCCTACTCTGAAAGAGGGGAGGGGTCCTGGCTTCTCAGAGCTGCTATTGAGAGATGGTACCCTATAATCTTACCATCAAAAGCTCTCCATCTGCTGTTTTATCATATTATCTGGCAGTGACTGCTTCCATTCCCCCTCATAACCCAGGAAAATTTCTGTGGAACTTAGCTGGACATCTAAATGTGATGTTATCACATTTAATTACATCTAATAGGATAAACCTTTGGGTGTTGCCACAACTTAAATGAAACAGGGCATCCTTCCTACTCCAACAGCAAGGAGGAACATTTAAAGTATTTTTTAGATGTCACTTCTATACAACTCCACCAGTTTAGCTCAGTTTCATCCTAAGGGATATTTCTATTTAGGAGAATACTGCTGATGCTGGATAGGTATAGGTTGTTCTGGAATAGGAGGAAGCTCTTTAGCATATAAATACCTTATTAAACCTCAGCACACATCTCTTAGCAGGCAAAAAGTCCATAAGATCTGAAAAATCACTCTGTCGTGGGGGGAAGGATATTATATTCGATAAATCATATGGAACTATTTATCAGCAATCACTTCTTTAACTTTTCCACAGTCTTCAGTTTCAAAGCACATTTTGAAGTGACTGAAGTTTGTACAGAGCAGTTTATTTAAAAAATTATTTTAGGAAAATTACCTCAGGCTTGATTGTGTATTTATGAAGGGTTTCTCTTTTCTTTTTTTTTTTTTTTAAATATTAACATAATGTAAGAAAATGACTTTATTAAGAACAGTGGAAAAACGTGTAGAGAAACAGAAAAGATTTTGTAGCAGACAGTCTGTAATGGGAAAAGTTTTGCTTGTCGTGCAGTCACAAAGGGCAAAGTCAGTGGAAAGACCTTGATTTTGATGGGCTTTGGATTAGGCTCATTACCAGTGTGGGATTGTTCATTACAGAACCTTGAGCTGTTTCTGGTTGTATCTACATCCTCCTCAGTGAATGTATTTTGATTTCTCTATTTTTCTCCCTTGCTATTATAAGGGATTAGTTTTAATAACTTCATTTACCTACCTCATCCTTCTTGCTGCCTTCTTCTTAACCTGAATCCTGAACCTGAATCCTGTCCTGATCTTTAGTTAAAAATGAAATTAATGTGCTCATAATTCAAACAAACGAATGTTTTTCACCCTGCAACCATTGTTGCATGATCTCTTGCAAATCCACATTGGCCATTTTGTGCTCCTGATATTGTTCATTCCTGGAACAATTCTGACCTGCTGCAGTTTAATCATGATGTGTTTCAGTATACAGCTCAGCGTGGTGCTCATGGTGATGACTTAGTGATTTTCTGAACCAGGAAATAAATCTGATTGTGAGTATTTGGTATGTGGTTTACAATCAGCTGGATTATGACTTTTCCCAGTGGGCTCAGCCTTTCTATGGTGAGCCCACAGGTTGGAGTAGAACTAGCTTTTTGCTGTGGATTGTTGTGGGTTTTATGGCTGTTTGTATTTAAATGAAACTCATTATTTTTCATTACTTGGCACCTGAATCGTGCTGGTACACCACAGGTTTAGACTGGGAGCTCCAGAGATGAGCTGAAGTGTGAAGTTTGTGTGAGCTGTATGGGCAGGGACCACACTCCTGGAAGGTAGACTTCATTTCATGGCCTCGGAAAACTGCTGTGTGAATCCTGCTGATTGTCCTTGGAGCTGGGAAGGGAGCAGGAAAGAGGTGGCTGCTCAGGTCAGGGCACATGCAGGGCTGGAGGGGCAGGTTGGAGCCCTGGACATGCTGGGAATGTCAAGGTACAGCTTGGATTCCATGTAGACAGGCAGTATCCTTTCCCAGGCATCCCTGGCTGATGAAAGGGAAATTGTTTGCAGTGACTTGGAATGGATTAAGTAGACAAAATATGAATGTTTGAACAAAGTAGTAGCCACAGCTCTTGTGTAGACAGTAAACAATGGTTTATTGACAGTAAACTCTTGCTCTTATGGTAAAATGTCTTAAATCACTTATTTCCTGAAAGGCTCAGGCAGGGTGTCTTTGGTCACTCACACATGTTTTGTACTTTATCTCAAATCAAAACATCCTGATTTCCAGTCTCTGGAACACATTACTGGTCCATGCTTCCCCTGTTTGAATAAAAGGTGGCAAACCCAGCTGTGCACTCATCAAGGCTGTTTTAAATAGCATCTATGAGTTAAGGAAAGGCTGTGGATAGATGAGACCCTAGGATTTGTGCAGAAACATCCTCGGACTTGGCTTGACAAATGTTGTGGTGTTGGATAACTCTTCTTAATCCCTTTCTACTTAGACTTCGATGTGATTGCTCTGAAGGAATAGAGTGTTTTGTCTCTCCACCTGATCTCTCCCTGCTCCAGCCTTGAGCATTCAGTACGCACTTTCTACTCTCATATTCTCAAAATGAGTCAGAAAAAAAGTCATCCTGCTAGAAGTAGTTGAGGGATCTGTTTGTTTTGACAGCACTGGCTTTAAGAACGATTGCACAACCAGTTGTGCTGGCCAGTGTGATGGGAGGGCAGGGGAGCAACTAGGGGTGTACTGAGAATAAACCCAGGCACACAGAACTCACCTGCTTCTACCCATGCAGAGACAGATGTGACAGATGCGCGGAGGAGGCAGGACAAGTGAACATGCTGGATGTGCCCTGGAGTGGGTGAGAATTGCTCCGTGGTACCCAGCCGCGTGCTGACTCCTCTTACCTGTGCACAAGTGGCACATCCATCTTCCCCAGCAGAGCAAATGACCCAAATCACTTCCCCCTGAAGAGGTGCACATCAGCCCTTCTAGCAGCGAGGGTCATTCAGGGCAGTGTGCTTGTCTGTGAGACAGGGCTGGGTGGCCCCAGCACAGGTGCTGTGCAGGTGTCTGTGCAGTGGTGGAGCTCCAGCCTGAGCCCCTTTGTTAGGAGGAGAGCAGAGGATAGAGGAGGGGAGCTGGAGGGCTGGACTGGGCTGGCAGAAAGTGGTGTGCAGTGGGAACAGCACAGTGGGAAGGGAGCAGAGAGTGTGGGGGCTGCCTTGGCTCTTCCTCTCCAGAGTGAATCCCTTCATCAGGGCCTGGCTGGGTGGGGCTCCAAGCAGGCTGTCCCTAGTGCAAAGTTCCCTGCCCATGGCAGAGGGAGTTGGAACTAGATAGTCCTTAAGGTCCCTTCCAACCCAAACCATCCTGGGATTCAATGTTTGAGGTCTTGCCTATGGTCCTGAATAGCCCAAAGTCTGGACTGGTCACTTCGAAAGTCTCTCTTGCAGCCCTCAGCATCCAAAGGACTCAAATCTGTGATCCTTCCAGATTTCTTTTCCAGTGAGGGACTCGCTGTGACCCTCTCTCTTGGGCCCTTGCCTCAGGAGGTGAAGATTGCTGAGCACTGTGTCAGCTGTATCCAAAGTGGTCTTTGTTTAATGGTCTCCGCTGCTGTTTATATTTTCTAATGCGCTACGGCTGGTGTTTGTTGCCATTAAAACTTCATTTGTTTGGAGGATCTTTTCAACAAACTGAAATCCAATAAATCATGAGTAAAATATTTATTATTTCAACTGGATAAGAAGGGGAGGGGGGATAGGACAAATTAGTATTCCTTCAGCACCATGTTAAATGGGAGGGCACTGGGGTGTGTTCACCATGGGACTTTGTCCCCAGAAGAACAGTTATTTGGCTGGACAGGACCAGCTGAGTGACAGCTTCAAATCTGGAAGCAGAAGCGGAGCAGAAATACTCTGACTACTCCAGCTTTATCCTGTCTGCCCATGTAATCACATCCACAGATGATGGTAGTGAGCTCAGGGCTTCTGGATTAAAACTGTCAAAAATACAAGCCTCTAATGCCTGAGTTAGAAATCCTGGGCTAATAAACTGGTCCCACTTCTGCTGGTGGCAAAGCTGCTATTGTCTGAGGTCAGGACTTCGCTCCAGGTCTGTTTTAGTTCACAGACAGTAGCAGACTCCAAACTCTTCATCCTGCTGTAGGGTATATTACACTAGCTTGTGGTGGGATAAATGACACGGAGATCTGGAGCAGAATGTGGAAAATGTCATCAGAAGCATCATTACATTGGAGCTGCATGGCTTTATTTGTTGAATAGTGAACTCAATTAGAAATAGGGTGGGATTTAGGGCTGTTCATGTACTTTACCATTCAGCCAGTGGCTTTGGCTGAAAATGCAGAGGGAAATATGGGAAAGTTGGACTGTGATTTCAGCATTTCACATAGAGGATACATTGCCTATTCACTTGGAAATGTTATCTAATTTTTCAACATGACATATTTTTCAGTGCCAAAAATTGAAGAAAAAATTGCTTTTGGACTGACCTGAACAGAAATAATTCTGAACTCTGTCCATGGGACTAAGGCAAAATCTCTGCATTTTCCAGTTAAGCTCAGAGCAGGTGTGAAGTGTGGATCCAAATGACTGGGAGATGTAGCAGTCTCTATAAAAAATGTGAAATATATATATATGGCATTTCAGTGGAGAACTGGTATGTTTGTATGTATAACTATGACAAAAATCTGCCTTTTCAGCAAGGAAGATGCCCTTCAGCACCAGACCCTGGATGTAAGCAGCTCCAAAATATTCATGCAAGGATTCGGCCTCGAAGTTTTACATTAGATCCAGTTTTCTCAGCCTGCATGATAATTTCTAACCCACAAAGCCCCCAGAAGTCATCACCTTCACTATCAAGGCTCAAGATGTGACTATAATGCCATTAGGATCCTAAATACAATAAGTCAGTGTCCCGTCTGTCAAAAACAGGACATGTGGCAACCCTGCCCAGTGAGTCATCTGTTCAGCATTCCCAAATCTTTGAGACCTCTGCACTCACCAGGGAGCTCTGATATTTACCAATGTTATCTTTCTTATTTCAGTTTTGGCACCTTCTTCCTGTCCTCAGAGACCGTACTGGGCAAAAACCACATGAAATGAGCAGCAGACATCATCTGTCATCTCTCTGAAAGGTTACTAGGCTTGAGTGTGTTGTTTGGCCACAGATGGTGGTAACTTCACCAGAAAAACAAAAAACCCCCACCATGCAGTGAAGAAATCGTTAACTGGGCAGAGTTTTACATGAGAGATCAATTTGTTAAAAGGAAAGAGGAATCCTTACTCACAGTGACTTTTGAGATGACTAAACCCTCAAGAAGCAGATTAGAAAACGCTATGAAATGCTTCTTTGGCTCTCATTTGCTGTGAATCAGCAATAAAGTGGTCACCCCCTTGGCGGCATTCCCACTGGGGTCGATGGAGCCGGGGTTTCGCCCCTGGAAGTAGTGCTCTGCAGGAGGGGCTCGCCATCAGTCTGTGTCCACTTTTCACTTCTGTGAGCACTTGTGAGGCTGCTTACAGTGTTTCATAATACAGGAACAAAGGGGTTATTCAATGAAAATGAAGGAGGCAGAGATGTAAAGCAGATGAGAGCAAATGCTCGCTGCACAATAATGTCAACACCTGGCTTTTTATTGCTGGTAGACGTCAAAGTGCTTTACAAGAGCCATCAGTGCCAGTGTCTCTGTTTAACAAAGAGATGAAGAAAGGTAACACTACCTGTTCAAGGTCACCAAACAGACAATGCCAGAGCCAGAGCGGGAAATATCCTCCTCCACTGTGCAGTGGCTTCTGGTTAAAATCAAACCACTTTTATGCTACAGAGCTCACTGCTCCAGGTCAGCATGATACCAAGAATTCAGTGGCACGGACTGTTTGTGTGGAGAACAAGCACAAGGCACTGGGAAGATGTGAAAAAGAATTCAGGTCAGACAGCAGCCTCTGTTTTTGTGGTGATTTGTGTGATGCCAGAGGACACGAGACTCTCTGGCTGGGTAACATGTTTTGATTTAACCAATGCAGAGTGCAGAGCTGGCTTCTGGTGGTCAGGGTTATCCTGAAAACCCTGCAGACTGCCCCGAGTGTTTGGTGCTCCATGTAGGAAGGGAGCTGCCATTTTGGAAATCTACCCTGTCTGAGGGGAGCAAAGGCTGGTTGTCACCAGAGATACTCCCACACAGTGGTAAAAAATGACCCAGTTTTCCTGGAGTTATTCAAGAATGGGCAGTGAAGCCTAAGCTAACCATTCTTGTGGGGCTTCAGGGTTTACCCAAAAAACCAGGCCGGATTTGTGGATTCTTGCACCTCCACACCAGGTCCGATATTGTCCTTCCAAAGGCATTCCAGGAGGCTTTTGCCACAGCCATGGAGAGTGCAGCTGGCTCAGCTGAAGGTGAGAGGGTCATCCACCCTCCCAGACAACTCATTTTGCCACATCCATGGATAGTCCCACAGTGAGAGCGAAGCCTGTTCTCCACCTGAACTGCTGTCCCTCCTTTACCTCTCTCCACGAAGAGAGCCCCCAGCAGCCCGTTAACCCTTTCCAGGCTCACATGGGCTCACACATGTGCTTTTTAGTGGCATGGTTCTTGGCAAGAGAGACAACCTTAATATTGCTGTTGGACCTATGTGCACGTCTGTTGTTCATCATGTGTGAATTAAATGAACGGCCCTGAGCTGGAGAGAGAAGCTAATGATTGCCATATTGTTTCCAGCAGTCCTCATGCAAAAGAAGCTGTTTGAACTTTCCCCTAAAGACGCTTCTCCTTCTTGCAGTGATTTTAAAATCTTGAGTTTCTACCCTTTTCAAGGTGATTAATATTGTAATGATACCTCTTCTACCTTCCCCTCCCCAGGGGAGCGGGGGAGCAGGGGGAGGGAGGCAGGACAGGGAGAAGGAACTTTTCGAAACTAACTCCATGTGCAGCAGTAAAAGGCGTGATAGCTGCTTCTTTTCCTCTCTCCTCTAGTTTCCAGCAAATTCCCTTGTGCTTTCAGGTATTTCATTATGTTTTGTTTTTAATTCCTCTTCAATGCACATATTGACATGTTTCTTTCTGTCTATTTCTGTCTTCCTTTACCCAATAAAACGATCCCACTGGGAAGGTGAAGGTCCAAATAGAAGGTGGAAGGAAGGAAAGCATCTTTCCTCATTACTGAGAGCCAGACTGATTGATAGTGTGTGACTGAGGCAAAGACCCTCTTTGGGGTGGAGATCATAGCCTCATCCTTAACACGAGGACAGGCAAGAGGTTGAAACTCAGAATGGGGACTGCATTTGGAATGCATGACTAATTGTGGTGGTTGTCTGGCCCTCTTCCCAAAAATTAGGGGAGAAATGCTGTAGCGGGCATTGTTTTCATCCTACAGGATATTTCAAGTGCTGTGCTTTGAGACTGAGGAAAAGACTGCATCCCACCACCACTGGCAATTAGAGCTCCCTGTGACCAGAGATGACCTTCTTAATATTGCTTTTGACATCTGCACCTGGGTGGATCTTACTCCACAACCTTGAAATGGACAGTAGGAAAAAAGCAGCAGAAAAATGAGACAATCCCTCACATGATTTGGATTGTCAGTAATAAATCCCAGGGAGTGGAAAAGGCCTTCCTTGTAGACAGGGTGATCCCATCACCTTCATATAAGAAAGAAATATTAGAGAGTAAGAAGAAAAAATCATGAGGATAATCAGTCAAACTTCCCCAGGGAGGTGTTTGAGGTGCTACATAGTCTTGTCTGGGCTCCCTTCACTGTTAGAAGCTCCTAGGACAGTTTGGTTCAAAGCAGAAAATGACAAACTAATAGCCCCCCTGCCCACCCCTCTTTGATTGGAATCAAATTACCAGTGGGAAGGTCCCGTAATTTGCTCAATATGCAAAGCATTTCCAGGAAAGAAATGTCAGAGGAGGCGATCATGGAAGCAGAGAGAAGATGTAAGGGTGTCACAAACAGAGGCCAAAGTGGAAAAGAATAGAGAATTGGCAGAGAAAATGTCATCAGTGACCCTTGTGATCACTGCTTTGTTGGAATGGGGAGGATGGAAATCAGCTTGGAGAGGATCCATGATGCTGGAAACAGGGAATACACCTGCTGTGCTTATCTTGCCCAAAACCACAGACGAATCCAGTTCCTCCAGAAGCTTCTGAAACAATGTCAGTCCCAGAAGACACACCACTGTGAACATTTCAGCAAGGATCTTTGTTCTTTAAATTGCAAAGAATTTTGAAATCTAACACAGGCGGTAAGTCAGTTTCCTCTGTGGGTTTTCAGATATTTTTGGTATCCTTATTTGATTCTGCTAATATGTATTGTAAAGATAAAACAGGCCCGGTCTCAAATACTGGGAATTCAAGAGGAGGCGAAAATGACAAGGGAGAGATGACAGGCGTCATGGGAAGAACCAGATCAAGGGAAAAAGCGAGCAAAACTGATGGCAACTATAATAGGGTCTGATAGCTTAGGTGGGCAAAGTGTGGGCTTGGAAAGGGTCGTGAATTTCCTGGCTTCACAGGAGACTGAAGACAACATCACTCAAAGCCTTCTCTGCTCCAGGATGCAATTTCCTCCCCATTCTACTGATGGATCCTTTTCTGCTGTGTATATTTTTCTTTCAACCAGCTCAGAAAAAGCACTGAAAACTGGCAAGACAGCTCAGAACAGTAAGAGATCCTGTACAAATTCTTTCTTCCTTCACAGGTTGTTGAGACAAAGTGTAAGAGAAGATTACAGATAAAAATGCCATTTTCTGTCAAAGATAGTGAAGTATTTCCACAGCTGACCAGCTGCAGTCCATGTGTCCTGGCTGGTCCTGAAACCAGTTTTTATAGATTTCTCCAGAAAACCAATTAATTTGACTACTGGCATAAGTAGCATGGTAACCTCGATGCCTGCTGTAAATGAAGGAAGGGGTTCAATAAAAGCAAGGGGTCAGATTGTCCATCTTGGTGGCTGTTTGATACAAACCTCCTGCTACTTAACAAAACAACCAGACTTTCTGTGTGGGAACCCTTATTTACCCCTGCAGATAACACAGACCCTCCAAAGGGTACCCTACTGAGGGTAGAAACAGCAATCATTTGTGCTTGAAGGGTGTAGTACACAGTTGTGGAGAGGTGATTGCTTCAAGAGCTACTTTGCTGGCTGCAGGCACACCACACTTTTAGCTCTTTTGAGGCAGGAATCATTGGAATTCTCTCCTGAGTGCTGTAAACAGTGGTGATTCCATGGAACCTCTAAGGGAGCCAGTCCCATATAACTCTCTAAAGTCAGTAAAGGTCCTTGAGGTGTGGGGTCCCTTTTACCACCTCACACTGTGGGCAGGTGGGTTGTGGCAAATGCCCCTGACCTCCCCCAAGGGCTCTGAGCAGAGGAAGTTCTGGTGCCATCTCTGCCTTGGGTAATTTGTAAGGGAGGCTGTGGCTTCTCCACAGGAACCCCTGGAGCGATTGTAGGGTCTCTCTCCTGGCCTCGTGTAACCTGACTCAGGTTTGGAATACTGTGTCATCATGAGCTCATCTGGAAAAGTTTCAGGCTGTCCTTGCGGAAGGCTGGCTTAGCTGACCTCCAGGGGTCTCTCCCGACCTACATTTTCCTGTGATTCTGGGATGGAATGGCAGCGAGCTCGGGACCTCTGCAGCACAGGCTACTTTTATTCCTACTGACCGTGAATAGGAGCATTGTGTGGATACCCAAAGGCCCTGACAGACAGGCCCTGGCAGTGACTGGAGCTTTTGCTGGCCTCAGTTCTCGGTCCCTGTCTCTGACAGAGGATCTGGTGCTTGCAACAGCAGGGAAGGTGTGAACTGGAGCAGCTGAGGTTGCTCAAATTGCTTGTTCCTACAAGCTGCCTGTCATGGGCCAGCCATGTTTTAGACCACGGCAGCCAAATGCTCAGATAATGGGAGACAGAGCTCTAGCTTTACACAGCCAAGCTTGGAAAATGAGGCCAAAGTGACTTGGGCTTGACTTGAGTGTGGAAAAGGGATGCTGCAGTCCTCTACACTGTCTGAATGCTAAACAAAGCACAGCATGGCCCAAAACACGAGTCCTTATGCAGTCTCCCACCTCTGAATACCAGCTTTGAATTGGCTTTGATTTTTATTGCATATTTGTCCACAGCAGCTGTCAGAAAGTTCAAATGCTAGAATTACTGCTGGAATAAATACATCCTTCCAAACCCCTGCTATGGCTCTCCCCGTTGGGAGTTTATGTAATGTACTGAGTGGTACAAAAAGTATGCAGAGAGAACATTCTGCTTCCTGGAGGCTTCAGCTTGGTTTGACAGCTCGGTGCTGACTCACTGTCAGGACCTGGGTTTATGCTCTGTAGTGAAGCACTGAGGGCTGGGAGGCACAGCCATGGACATTGCCACAAATGGATGTGAAACCAGGCTGTTACCATCCTAGGTGACTTTCTGCCTGGGCATTGCAAATGCCATGGCATTCAGCCAGATGCCAGCTTAGAGCAAGAGCTGCTTTAGGTGAAGAACCAGAAAAGACCCCAAAGCGGCCTCAAAATGCTGCAGGAAGATTAAAACTTCTTTTAGTGCTATTTTTATCCAATATTCTAATTTTGTCTTGTTCCCTTATATAACTTTCAGAGTTACAGCTGAATAAACTTTCAGGGAAGAGAAATATTCCTAACAGAGCTCTAACTTTCTCCAGACTGAGTCTCTGAAATCATCCACAAAAGGTTTCCAGTCCGTGTATGTGGAATAGGACTTTGTCTGACAAGGAAAGGGTAGAAAGAGATTTAAGCCCCATAACAGTTGAGTTTGTTCCTCCAAATTGGCAAAAGGCAATTATTTTGTTCGGGTTGGATGGAGTTTGGTGAGATGGGGTCAGTACAACAGAAGCCCTTCTGCACCTGCCCTCCAAGATGTGCTCCTGGCCTGGTCCTGCTCCCCCTGCCCACACCTCCTTGAGCCCTGAGCACACACAGAGGAAGTTGAGGTGCATTCAGCTCTGTCTGCCTCCCCTCCTGTCGGTTCAAGCTCCAGCAGTGGAAAGAAGGGAGACCTGGTTCTTTTCCCTGCCCCAGGGCTGATGGATGCCCTGGGCAGCTGCTCTGCCGCACTTGGAGCAGACCATTGGAGCTGTGAGAGTTAGGGAGTAGTTAACTGAAGTTAACTGTGCTCTGGCTCTTCCCTACTGCTCAGGGGCCGTGCGAGGCAGCTCATGAGTTAGCAAAACATTGAGGATTTTCTAAAGCTCTCCAGGGACCAGGTGGGTCCCTGGCTGCTGCAGGATATGGCCTGAGAAAAGCTACCTTTTCTTTTCCCAATTCCCTTTTCATGTTAAATCTGCAGGAAGAAAATCACCAGATGTCTTCTCCAGCCCCTCCCTGGGTCTAAATGGGGAATGCTCAGTGCAGCATCCCAGAAAAGCCATTCTGGTGAGCAGCCAAACGTGAGGGATGGGGAAAACAAGGGCTTGAAGAAATGTGAACAAACCCAAAGCAAATATGTCAGGAGAAATGGCTGTAAAGGCAATGCACCTGTACCCCAGCTACTCTTTTTTATGAAAAACAAAGAGCAAACTTCAGTGGACCGGTTGTTCAATTTTTTTTTTTTAACAATTGAGAAAATTTGTTAACAAAAATATAAAGCAAAATCACAAGACTGGTGAATTAGAATGTTTTCTAGCTGTCTGTCTTTCCCCAATACACAGCCTATGCTTGGGTGGTAGTTTAAATTTCTCTAATGCACCTAATGCAGATGCAAAGCCCAGTGAACGCAGCAGGAGGTTTTTCCATGGGCTTCCTCAGACTTTGGATGACTCCTAACTCTGTAGGCAAAATAACACAGACAAGTAATCAACATTTGCCCCTTCTTGGAAACCCATCAGCCCAAAAGGGCTGTGGCCATGTGTTTGTTATGTGTTTGTTGTTGCATCTTTCTCTGACTCTCTGTAAGGGAAGTGCAGATCATCAGAACACGATGCGGCAGCGCTCGAGATCTTGGCCGTGGAATTGTTTATTGAACAGTGACAAACTGCAGCACATCCCTTTCAGGAATGATAAGGAAAGGTTTATGCAAGCCCACATCTGCACTTGGCTGGGCACAATAATGTCATGTTCCTGATTAGTCATAAATTTCTCCGAAGTGCTCTCCGGAATAGGAGTGCCCATGGTGGCCGATTTCTGCTGCACAGCTTGTGCTGTTTCCACTGCTCCAAACTTGGTGTGCAGCAATGAAATATAGCCCTGTACAACTGCTGGGCCTTTTTATTTCCTACTCTGTTTCTGCTGCTTGCACTCTGCCGAGAATTGTGATTTTTTAGTCCCTGTGAAAGGTAAGCATTCAAGGCCAGGTTGGACAGGGTTTGAAGCCACCCGATTATGGCAGGTCCCTCCCAACCCAAACCATCCTATAAGTGAGTGGGAAAAGTTTCTCTACAATCTTCTCATCTGGCTCTCCTGTGGACAGTCAAACCATCTTTAACCCTGTGCTGAAAGATCCCTTTTGGCCTTGGGAAATATCCCTTACCCGAGCCACACTGCACAGGATTAACACAGTGAGGCTCGATCTGGATAGGTCGTGTGGTTTTCCTTGGACACTGTGATCCCGTCCACAAAGCCCTGGTTCTGTCATGACCTGCAGCATCTCTGGCTGTTGCAGTAGACTACAATATTTAGGACTTTGGCAGCAAACAAAGGCAGGTTTTCGTCACTGTCCCTGTGCTAGAACACCCCATGGTCAAAACAGAGATTTCCAAAGCTCTTGTGACATGCAATCCACAGAGGGTTTTCTGTGTAGTGCATCTCCCTGAAGATCAGTAGTGATTTCCTCAGGGTGAAAGGTTAGCAAAGGCTTCTTGCGCTGTGAAAGCCTTTTTCTGACATTAGAAGCAGGGCTTTGGTGTTAGATATTGCCCTAGGAATGTATTTGCAAAATACATTAGTAGCCATTTACTGGTGTGTCTATAAATCTAGATTATATTAGATTATATTAGATTATATCTAGATAATTATTTATTATCTAGATGTCATTATTCACCTTTTTTTTCATGGTCTCCTAGTCTCTTATTGCCTCCCAGAATTTTTGGGATGTTTAGAAGATGGCAGGAAACAGGGAGCAAACAGCAGTAGAGAGCTGAGAATAGTGTTTCTTCCTTCCATAAAGTATGTCTACTTGCCCTAAATCCAGGGATAACAGCTAGTCTGACATAACAATAATATTATCTGGCTTTCTGCCTTTTCCAGAGTTAATTTTGGATCCCAGATACGAAGCCTAGACAGAGAAAAGACAATTGTCATGTCTGTCTGGTATTTTCTGTCATTTATCGAAGCTCATCTGATACAGCTACAGCTTGTTCTAATGCTGATCTTTGATATCTGAGGAGAATTTCCCAAAGAGTCCTTCTGGGTGGGAAGTGCAGCATGAGGAGAACCAGCTTCCATCTGGAGAGGGGACATTGAGGTACCAGGACACTGATTATTTGGAAACAAGGAGGGAACTCGCATGTTCTGTGTCAGTACCGTCATTCTTGCAAACCGCTCAGGAAACAGCCAGTGGGATGAGCAGACTTTTCTGCATTTGCCAGTAAAGCAGGGAGCTCCTCTGTAGGAATTAGAGCAGCCAGAGAGAAACTATCAGCTAAATCTGAGAATGAGCTGAGGATCAGAGAGGGTCCCCCCATGACTCCTGTTCAGCAGCTCTGTATATTGTTTTAAAGGACCCTTACGCAAGAATTATGTTGCATTCTGAAAGAGGAGATTGTTTCACTTACTTGTTGTGGAAAGGTCTTCAAATTACAGCCCTTCCTGCTTATATTATGGCATTCTAGGGCTCATCCTGCTGCAGTTGCCCTGTGTTGTATGGGATGCAGGATCCATGGCATATAAATCCACAGCCAAAGCCTGTTGTTACAACAGAAGTCTCTTGCCAGAGAGCCTGAGTTATTTCAGAGCTTCTCATTACAGCTGAACACAGTTGATACTCGTGTGTGCTCTGGAAAGTGTGTGGGAGACAGGTCAGAGTGTCCTGGAGCACAAAGTCACCGTGTGGCTCCACAGCAGGCACAGCATCGAATGGAGACTGTGGTGGCAGGGGACGGCTCCAAACTGACGTTGGACAAAACACTCCTGCCCACATTCTGCCTGGAAGGCTCAGTTTTGGCCAATTCCACCATCACAAACTGAGCCACTTTCCAGAGAGGTTAAGGGGAAAGAGGTAAATCCTTTCTGGGAAGTGGGGTGATCCCAATGGAAACTGTGACAGTAATCTTGACCAGGATGAAACGTTTGTGTCCTGAAATTCCCATTCATGGGTCTTCCAGTCCTGACTGCACATGTCCCTCTTCCCATCAGTGGCCAGGCTCCTTGGGTGAATTCCCAGCTATTCCTGTCACTGGTGCATCACTCTTTTCACTACCTGGGGAGACCCCAACGTGTCAGAGGAAATGTAGTTCACTCCTCATCCATTGCAAAAACAGGGATGTGATGCAGAGCTGCATCTCCCATGAGGCATGAATGGCACTTGGGCATTGAAACATTTTAGTTTTGCCTCAAAAAATTGTTATTTTGAGAAGAAGAAGCTTCTGACCCACTTTCTAACCTGCTGCAGTTGAACACAAAGGTTCATGATCTCAGCAAGGTGGGGAGGGGGGTTCACACAAGCATAACTTCACAGAGCTCTGGTTGTCCAAGAAATAACAAAAAATTACTCAGAAGAAAACTAGCTGAAAGCAGTCTTGAGAAAGCATTGCAAGGGGGATAAGGTTGGAGCTTTGCAAATCTCCTGGGATCATCTCCTTTCCTGAAGAGCGCAGAGAGAGCCTGGTGTTCCTAGGGTGAGGAGCAGAGGAGGTGGGTGCTTCACGTCCCGAGTGTGATCTGAAGCTGCCTGGCAGCACCTTTCAGTGGATAAAGGCTTTTGCATGCCTGCTTTGACTGCTTTGATGCACAAACAAAAAATTGGGCAGTGTGTGGAAACTAAAATGTAATAAATCATATTCAAACCTTTTGAAGCAGCCACCTCAAAGATGCAGCTCTTAGGCTTGGTTTCAGATCCTGGGCCTTTATCGGGATGAGGGGTGTGAGCCTGAAGCCTGGCACCCTCTGGCCTTGGCTGCAGAGTGGTTTCTTTGCTGGGTACATGGCATTTCTCAGGCTGTGCTCTGGGCAGGCCATGCTATATTTAAATACGTTTTGCTGGTGAGGGACTAAAGGGCCTCTAGAGCTGCAACTTCCTAAGGGCTATTCTGCAGATTCCTTCCTCCTTTCTTTTTTTTGTTTTCCTTTAAAGGAAACCCTCAATCTTCTTAGGAAATAATCTTTTGTTTATGTCATGAAAAAACCTGTGCTCTCCTGGCAGGGAGGGTGGAAGAGCCAATAGGAAGAAGTGCCACTTGTGCTTTTTGATACAACCAAACGTGTCTTAAATAAACATATGTTTATTTTTCTACCTTTCTGTTGAATTGCATCCCTGCCAACATAGAAGGTAAAAGTATCCAGTTCAAAGGAGGCAACTGCAAGCCTAGGCTGACATCCTGTTGTAAATATAGAACTGGCCTCATGACAATGCCCTGCTCGGAAACAATGGGAGCTGGGAGGGAGAAATGTGTGAATTAACACAGCCGAGGCAAATGATGAACAGCTAATGGAGGAGAAGAGCCGTGGGCCAGGCTGCCAGCTCTCAGGGCTGCCTCTGAGCTGCCCTTTGTCCCCTTCACAGAGCTGTGTGATGTCTCTGCTGTGGCCATGTGCCAGCCGTGATGCCACCCTGAGGATGCCAAGGACATGGGACACCCTTCTGTGCCAAACCACAGAAGAGATTTCCCTGTCCCCTTGCTCAGACTGCGGCAGAGCAGAAGCTTTCATCTGCTTTTACTCTGTGCCACCTTGCCAACAGGACACGTGGCCTTGGAGCCAGGGCAAGTTTCTGCCCTGCCCAGTGCTTGGATCAGGATTTGCAGCGCAGGGACCAGCAGTGGGGAAGGGGCAGCCAGCCTGATTCGCTGCCCTGGGGACAGTCCTGGACAAATCCCTGTGGCCAGGTTATATCCTGCCTCCATCACGCATTGGAATGGGCAGTGGACACCCATTTCCACGAGCAGGATGAGAGCCCCAGGCACTGCTGAGACAGAAAGGAGGTTTATCCCAATCAGGTTTTGCCACGAGGGAGCAGAGTTCCAGGCTAATTAGGAACCTTAGCGATACTTCCTGTGATACCTGAGAAACCTGCCCTGACTTAGTAAGAAGCAGCCTGAGGCTGTCAGTTGTTCCTGGCTCTGGCTGGGGACCTGGCACAATTCACCAGCTCCTGTCCCAAAGAGGAGGAGCAGACTGGGATAAGACAGGAACCTGGGATAAGGCAGGAACCTGGGATAAGACAGGAACCACACGCCTCTACAGCTGGTTTTCACATTTGCAACATGCTTGTGGGGACATTGTTGTGACCTTTTGGGCACTGATGGCTGAAGTGGGTGAACTCCCATGAATCCAGGCAAGATTTTCCCTCTGGTGAATCCCTCGTATAAAATGTATTGAGGTTTAAAAACTTGGCAGAGGGAAGCCTAGTTTAGCTTACGTTAATCCTTGTTTTTCTTTGACTAACTACAGGTTTTTTGTGACTGTCGTGTTAAAAATGATGGCTTGCACTGGCAAGTATTCACCTCACTTTTTGTCCTAAGCCACCTTCAGCTCCTGGGCTGAGCCAGCAGGGCAGGGTACACAGCGATAGCAATTGACTGTCACCAGCTTATCTAGCTCACAGAGTGTGGCATTCAGGAGCCGAATCCCTGGGTTTTCTTCCCTTCTCTTTCTGTGCAGCACAGGGTGTGCCCCATTTGACCTAAATATTTGTGAAGTTACATCCTTGGGACAGGCTGACAAAAGGTTATAAACTCATTTGTTTTCATCTTTTCCTAAGGCGGGCAGGCTGCAGCCAGGCATCACAGCTGCCTCACGTGGGTGCCTCACACCTTCCCCTGACCCAGCTGGTGCTGGCCAAAATCTGAGACAGGGCTGTGGGCCTGATCCACACTACAAATTCCCACTTCCTTACCCCGAGAGACTGTGGCAGCTGCTGCCTCATCACTTCCTGTAACCATGGACCTGGAGGCACCATTAGGGATAAGCAAAAAGGGTCATGGGACATTCAGATATCCTGTCACTGTCAGGGGGGCTCTGTTTGCTCCTGGGTGTGATGCACAGCTCAGTGAGCCCCTGAGAATCAGCAAAGTGCAGGGGGGTCAGGGGTTTCCCATTGACATCAGTGCCATTGGGTTGCTTTGTGTCTGCACCCTCAGCTGTGCTCATCTTTGGAGGAAAATGGGAAAGAGTGAGTTTTGCATGTTAGTGGAAGGAAACCAGGCAGCTTAATCCCAAAGGTGAAGTGTGTGTTCATAGAAACACCAGTTTTTACATCTCCCCAGCGCTGTTCAACAGCAGCTGCACTGAATTATGGTTGTGGCACCGCTGCTTCTTTTTGGAACACAGAGAAGTGAGGTGCAGTTTCGGAATTTAGGCACAAGACAGAGCAGAAGGCGTTTTTCCACTCTACTCTTGGCTTCCACAGCGGTCAAATTCCCCAGCAAATTCAAGAGCCTCTCCTAATGTGGGTGCCACCTGTGCCCAGCATCTGGGCTCTCCTGGGTGTCAGGTGGGTCCTGGCCGTGCAAAGATGCTTTTGCAGGGAGCAGTCCCAGGTGTGTGTGGGGAGCAGCACTGTGCCTCAAGCCAGTGCTGCATTACAGACCCATGGAACTGAACAGGAAACAGTGAGGATAAAAGATAGACGATATTCCACAATTTTGTGATTCTGTGAGTGTCTTGTCTTTCACAGTGTATTTTAGTTTTTAGGCTGCAGCACCTTTGTGCTCGTGCACCACTCCCCAGCATACTTAGAGAACTCACTCCTGATGCCCTGCTAAGCAATCTCTCTTCTCAAAAAGCTGAACAAATCTGCACCCAAAGTGTTTCAGAGTCAGTGCACATTTCCCACTAAACCTCCTGACTGTGCTGGAGTTTGGAGTGCCTGCTCTGAAACAACAACTTCCCCTTTTTGTATGGTGTCAGTGGGCAGAAGTTTGGGGGGACACTGTGATGCATGACTGCAGATCTGTCAGCTGGTGGGTGGAAGGGGGATCCCAAGGCATTCTCGGGAGTGGTAGGGGAGTTATTGCAGGAGCCAGTGCAGCCCAGAAGCAGAAACATGCAGGGTACAAGGCTGGTGCTGCCTGTGATTTGCAATGTGTCACCAGCAGTGCTGTGAGCTTGATCCCACTGTTTGCCATACTCTGTTATCAGAGCTGCTCAAATGTTTTCCATTAGCTAATCCTTAACCCTTTGCAGATACAGACCAACCAAGAGCTGGATCAGAAATAAATTCTTCATATTTTTTCTTTGGAGGATTTTTACAATCACTGTCTCTCCACACCACTAAAAAACATGTGAAAATCATTTAGAAAGATGCAGCAACCAACAACCCTCTCCTCTCCCACAGGTGATATTTTAGAAGGACAAAATATCTGTGGAACAAAGTGATTTAAAAACCTTTAGGAGAGGGTCAGAATCCAAAATTGGAGGTGACTCCTTGAAAACTGACCAAGGGATTCGTTCGGTGCCATTTGAAAAAAACAAGCAGACTTCCTGGAGCTGGCCAGACACACCTAGGCAGGTCAAAGAGAGTTGAGTGCTTGATGGATGTAGAGGCCCTTCCTCATGTAACTGATAAAGATTTTCTGAAAGAATACATGGATATAAGATTTCTGGGTTCTTCTCTGAGTGTTTTACCACTCCCAGGGTAAAATTGTCTTTTCCTTGTAGCTGATCTGAATCTCCCATGCTGCAACTTATTTTTATCTGTGCACCTTTGAGGGAGCAGGTTTGATCTTCTCTGTTAGCTCATAATCTCACGGAAGCTGCGATTCCCCGTCGCTGTCTCACGCCGTGTGCTTCGGCCTCACTGGCTCCCTCCCCTTCCTCAGGGTCGTGTCCTGGGAAGCCCAAAGCTGGATGCTGTGTCCAGACTTGGGCTCCCCAGTGCTGAGTACAGGGGCAGAACCACTTCCTTCCACCTGCTGCTTGCACTCTCTCTGTTGTGGCTCAGTACAAAGCTGACTTTTGTCCCTGGAAGGGCACATTGAGTGAGGCTTAGTTGCAGTGTAATAAATATCCCTCTCTCCCTCTGGCAGGCAGATCTGCAAAATGTCCCTGACTGACCTCCTGTGAGTCTATATAAGCACCAGGGCCACATAAGGACTTGAGCAATCCTGTATAGCTTCTGTTTTATTTTGTGCAGTTCCATGTTGCATCCAGCCTCTGACTGACCCCGTCATCAAAGCCTGGCTTTAAGTGTTTGTAAGCCCACAGCAAAACCATCAGCAAAAGTAAAAACCTCTCTGCTCCTTGAAATTTCTGTCTCAGGATCTTTTGTTCCCTGAACACTGGTTCAGGTCTCTGGGAAATGCAACGATCTGGGAGAGGTCTCAAGGGAAACAGTGTCCTTCATGTGCAGTCCTATTTCACTGATCTTGGAAGACTGGCTGTTCTTGACCATTTACTACTAACTCTGATTGCAAGTGAATAAATAAACAGGAATGCAGCTGGAGCAAGGGCTGAACAGACTGGACAGACTCCTGTGTACAAGATTTCCACCCTAAAGAACCTGCACGTTGATAACTGATTGACAAACGTATTATTTGTGTTGCCTGTGGGGGTGGAGAGCTGAAATTCTAGGAGGAAAAGGGGCATCTGTGGGGCCTCCCAAAGTGATATTTTTGTGTCCTGAATCTGCAGCCAGATCCCCAGCTGTTGAGCACCAGTGAGACTCCATTGATACACATTTTGCTCCATGTTTAGGAAGGTCCTTTTTGGGCTGTCCCAAGGCCATTCATACCATTCCTTCTGCTTCTGCCCAGCTGCTCTGTCCTAATCCTGTGCCACACAAGGCTTGCTTTGCTCTTTGGCCTCAGCCTTGTGGGTGCTTCCAGCTGTGCTCTGGTGGTGCTGGAAATGGGAGTCCCACCAGGCACCCTCACCAGTGCCACAGAGCCCACGCTGGGGCCGTGCTGTGACCTTGCATCATCAGCAGAAGGGTGAGGTTCTGTGTGTGTGTGTGTGGGCCTACCAGGTGCTCTCAGCCCAAGCCCTGAACTTTTGCACCATGTTAAGGGGAAGGTGGGTAATTTGGGGGTGATGGGAAGCCTGAGAATACGGCAGCATTCCTGTATCCAGACTAGGTGGGGCAGCGACAAGGGGATATTAGCTCTCCTTAGCAGTCAGTGTCTGAAACTTCCTTGTATTGTTTGTCCAATGCTAAGAGCTTCCCCCCAGCACTAAAAATAGCTTTTTGTTTGTAAGTTCACTTTGCATTCATGCTTCCTCTCTTGGTTTTCTCAAGAGGTTCCTTGATATCTTTAAATTTGCTTGACCAACAGGAACAAAAGGCAGCAAAAGCCTCCCTGTGTGAAGATGGGGAGGTTTTCACCTCAGAAAGGGAGAGGGGCAGGCAGCTTTTATTATCTTTTTATATTTAGTGCAGGTTTGACGGGTGAGAACAAGCACCAGGTTCAGCCTTTATTCCGTTTACCCAGTGAGAGCAGAAAGGGAATGCATTGTCCTCCTGGGATCCCAGGGAATAGTTGGCAGTGATACCATGCAGTGAAAAAATGTTGTTCTCAAAAATACTTGAGCAACGACCAAGCAACAGCAATCACAGCGACTCTCAGCTCTACCCTTGGCAGCTGTTATCTGGACCAGATGTTGTCCTAAGTAAAAGGGAGATGCTGTTTTCTGGAACAGAGGGATATATATTATTTTCTGACATTATTGCTCGATTGATTTCTTTTAAAAATAATGCCTTGTAGAATGTTAATAAATAGCTGTTTATTTTGACAGCAGTGTCAAGAGCATGCTAATGTGTTATTGTTTGGACCGTGGACACTTAAGATATATAAAGGGAGTTTGTGTTGCTGGTTCCAGGGAAGCAGGAGGGTTTTGCTCATGGTGGACCCAGTCCAGAGAATGTGCTTTACATATGGGTGTTTATATCTTGCTCTGCCTGTAAGAGTTCATTTGCCTGATGAAAGATTGTTTGCTAGCACTCTAGGAGCTGGCAGGGAGGTATTTATACCATTGTCAACCCTGATAAAACTTTCAGATGTTACAAAAGCTCGTGGATTATACTGGGGGGAAAAAGAGAATGAATTAAATCTGAATTTCTTCTGAATCTGTTAGTGTTCAAAAGTGATCTGGCCTGCAGGCCTTGGAATCTGGACTGATCTACTTGTTTTCTATTGCAATGAACCTGATTTGAAGCCAGGCAGCTCTATCTGATCACAGCAATGTGGAGCTCACTGTGGCACGGGAAGCCAGGCTGTGCATCAGGTAAGGCAGCTCAGGCAGCAGCTGCTGTTGGTGTGGAGCAGTGTAGACGTGCCTGATAACTCACCCTGCCTGCAGGCAGGTCCCAAAACTCAAATCCTGGCTATGAGTGTAAAATGAGAGGGCTAGAAAAGCCTCCTAAAGGGTCACCTCCTCCTGCTTGTTCTCTCAGATGTGGAGCAAAAGCAGCTGGTGATGGAGACCCTGAGGCAGCCCTGTCCTATCCTCACTGCCTGGGAAGTGTCTCCCATGGCACAATCACAGCCTTTCTGCCTTCATTTTACCTCCTGAAATGGCAGTGGATGTGGTGGTGCTGCAGCACGAATACTCAGTCCTTCTGGAAATACTGCAGCTCTTGTGACTGCCTTCAGGTAGCAAATACTGCACTGCAACCTCTGCTAGGCTGTTTCAGCATCTACAATCCACGTGGGAAGGGAAAACAGATCTGTGAAGCAGAGCCCTTTGCTCATACAAAAAGTAACCCTGGAGACACGTGAATATCAGTTCTCAGGAGAAGGAACATATTCTGAAATCGACACGTGTGCTGGAGCAAGCGCCCAGCGCGTGTTTGAATCATCTCCAGCTCTTTGAGGATGAGCCCCAAAGACACCACGAGCTAGAGCAGCAGGAAAAGTCACAGTCCTTTGCCTTTGTGGCATGTTATGCATTGAAACAATACTTCCTCTGGAGAGGTCATGGCACTGAGTCATGCAAGAAGCCTTATCAACAAGTAGGCATATTATATCTGAAATGTAGGCCCTCATACGTGTGACAATGTTCCCTGAGACAGCACCTGGATTTATGTGGTGTTGGTAATAGGTGGATATATTTTCCACCAGGAGCAAGTATGATAAAATCAGATTGCAACTGAAACAAAATGCTAAATTGAATAATAAAATTCAAATAAAAACGAAGTGCTGGTGGACTCCCATCTAAATTGGATTAAATTAAAGAAACAGTTGAGGCCAAAATTACTCTTGAAGCAATTGTGAAGGACAGCCCAATAAGGAGTCAACATTTGAATGAATTACTGTCCCTCGAATCGCCTTGAATTTGCACAAAGGAATGACCTTTTCAGCTGATGTTTCTGGATTATTCTGCCTGTCTGCATGCACAGACTCAGGTTATTTTGGGCTGTTTGGGGCTGCTGCAAGGCTGTGTCCAGGAAGGGTGTGCAGCAGAGCCTGATGAGATCCCTTGAGCCCCTCCAGATTTGGGTGCTCTGCTCACTTCCAGGACAAAGCTCAACACAGCAAAGCTTTTTTCCTCCAGATAATAATGAAAAAAGAGGTTGCTGAGACCAAATGATCTTTAATCCATCTGGCACATACAGCTTAGGGATGTGGCAACTCTGCACTGGGTGCTGTTACCCCTGAACACGTTTTTGCCTGGGCTCCTAGCAGTGCCTTGAGATGAGTGATCTCTGACTTCCACAGGACCAGTGTCTTAATGAACTACTGTTTCAAAACATTATTTTTTAGTCAGGTGGGAATCTGCCAGGATTTTTTTAGCTATACTTTCTTTTGGCATTTTCTTGCAGTTGTAATTACGTAAAATGTTTGGTAAGGAATTTTCTGACTAGGGTTTTGTAATCAGAAAATGTTAATCTAAGATAACCTGCCTGTGTTTGTATGTACAAGGGCCGGTTCAGTAAATCTCCCAGGCCTGAAACCATTTCCAAGTGGTTTCAAATATGGAAAGCATGAGATCTGGATTTTTTTTTTTTTACAGTTTTATCTTGCTTTGCTCTTGCCTGTAGCATTAAAAACAGAATGAACATTTCAGCTGATCCACACCATTTCCCCTTCTGAGATGATCCCTTTGCAAGGATCTTGGGGCTCTGGTTTTCCATTCCATCTCAGGGCAGTAAAGCACTCCCCTGGCTCTGGTCTTGTGTGAGTAGGAAGATTTACTGGAGCTTTCTGACAACTCAATCTGAGTTCCAGTTAGGTGGAAGAAAACTTCACTGCAGGGACACGTCAGCTGACTACAGTGCCATTTACCACAGTGTTTTTAGTGCAATTCTGGTTGTCAGGACAATCTGCATGCTTTCAGACACTCCTTGTTCCCAGAATGGAGCAGTGGCCCCTCTTTCCAGTGGAAAACCCACCCTCTTCCCCTTTAACCTCTTTGTCATGGTGCCTAAAACTGGTTTTGAGGGACCACATCTGTTGGGACACCATGGGAGCAAAACCAGGAAGAAATAAAAAAGGTAAAATGTGATGTGCTGGGATATCCTGGCTTTACCTGTCCCATGAGATCTTCAAACACTCCTAGTTACCAGAGGACAGAAACAGATATGTGGAAAATAGCAGAGCCCTTACAAATGACTGGAGTTTGGGGTGACAGGGCTAGAAGGGAAGTGAAAGGAGGAGGGAGAAGAAATCCTATCTGAAAAAGACTTTGCTAACCTAAACATGCTTGGATTAAGTGAAACATTTTTTGGAGCCAGGTGTTTTCCAGAGAACCACAGCTCCTCTGTGCACCTGAGTTACAGATGCTGGCTGAAGTGACTGTTTCCTCTGGAGGAAATGGTTTGCTTTCTGTGAAGGCCTGGGCATGTTCTGCCCTGGTTTGAGTGCCAGCACATGCTGATTATTAAAGCAGTGGGCAAGATAAAGACTTTCTGGGCAGAAACCCTTCCCTGACTCCACGGAGCCCACTGGCTGTCCCAGGGGATGGCACAGCTGGCCACAGACAGCAGCTCTGGGTGCGCATTCAGGCTCAACCAAGAGGAAAAACATCACATCTTGCAAAGGGAATTCAGCACTGGGAGCTTTCTGGGTTGCATGTGCACCCTGCTGAAGCTGGTGGACACGAGGTCAAACACATCTGCGTGTGCTGGTGTGGAGGGGAAGGACAACGCCATGCTGTCCAGCAGGGATAATCACTCGGGTCATATGGACCATCCCCGGGAAGAAAGATGAACTTGCATTTTTGTCCAGTGATGATGGTGATGTCATGAAATGGTAAACAAAGTATTTCATCTTTTCTCCTTTTCTTTCCTCAGTTCCAGGAGCTATGCAGGATTTTCTGCCAGAAAGCTGACTTTTCTCCTGGCTGAGGCTCGAGAGCCCATCAGTGCTGAAACATCGCTGGAATGTTCTGTCCTGAACACACGGGGGAACAAAAACCTCCCTGGAGGGGGAAACACTAACCTAAGAGCTACAGGCTTTGTTTCTGTACCTGTCACAGTTATTTATTATTTCAGGCAACTTCTGAATTTATACAGTGCTCCTGAAAAGTGGTGCTGAGCCCTGAACAAGCAGATGAATGGACTCTCAGCACCTCAGTGTTCATTTTGGCCAGAAAACGGAAAGCACTGTGATGGAACAGAAGGTATAGCATCTGAAATTACTGGGTCATGCAGCAACAGCCAGTGATGCTTTTATTTCCCACTGGTACAGCTTTGAAAGCAGCTGGTTTGGGGGCTGAATTTGAGTTCAGTGTGTTTGCAATTAGTTGTTGTTGACTTTGCTGAAATGTGCCTCGTCCAAACAAAACTGTGTGGAGAGTGTGCATGTGCACACAGTGCTCGTACACGTGCACACACACACACACATTCTGGCACGATGCCACTCTGAAACACAATCTCAGTTTGGTACAACGCTGCTGCTTCCCTGCTTGGGTCGGTATCCTGCTTGGGTTTGGGTACCTCGAGTATCCTGCTTGGGTTTGGGTACCAACATCCTTCTCTCTCCTGTCACTGCCTGACCCTCATGAAAGCTATGTTCCCAGAGTACTTTTCCCACCAGGAACAAACGTCAGAGGAGCTGGGATGAGGTCCAGCCTGGTGCCCTCTGCTCCTGTCGCTTACCCTCTGCTGGCTGTGCTCCCTCCTTCCCCCTGCTCTCCGCTTGCTGCCGATGCTTTGGGATAAAGTGACTCAGCAGAGAACGGCAGAGAACAAGGTGACTCAGACACATCTGTCAGCACTCAGGAAAGGGCTCAGACTTCTTGGAACCTGCTTTTAGTATCTCTAAGTATGCCTAATATGGCCTTGAATCTATTTCTTGGTTTTATGGGAAATGTGGGTGGCATTAGGCTCCGTGAGGCTGGGGGCTCAGGACATCAGAAGAGTTAGTCTTGGGACGGATGTGTGAACGGAGGAGGGATGTGGGGCTTCTGCTCTGCTGGGCTGTGGAGGTCTCAAGACCCATAAAATATTCCCAGTATTGTCCACTCCACCTAGAGAGGCAGCCTTTCTGTCCTCCAGTGACAAGGGGCATTTGCAAGTAGGGAAACAGGCACAGAAATATTGGTGCTCTGGTGCTTCTTGTGGGTTGTGGGGTTCATGAGGAAGCCAGGTTGCTGAGGGATGAATCCCAAATATGTGCACGTTTCCTCATGGTGTTTGCTGGCAGCTGTGGAGGTGCTGCTCTCCATCAGGGAGGTGTGAGAATACCAGAAACCAGCTCCTCTTCTGAGTCAGGCAGTTGTGAGATGGGAAATCTTGTTTCCGTAAAATTCTCTGACACTGGCTCTTGACAAGTGCAGCTTAGCCAAAAAAAGTATGTCTACTCACACATCTTCACATCTCCTGCCTCTGACTGTGGAATAGGCATGTTAAAGGTGGGGATTCTGGTCAAAGCCTCTGTGTGTTTGTGCTTAGGGTGGAGGAACTGAAGCTGTTCACACCTCACAACATTTTTTCATGTTGTATAGCTGCAAAGCAGCAAAAAAGAAATGCATTTCTCTGTCATGCATACATGACAGTGCTAATTCAGCCTTGGGCACCTCCTCAATTTTGTGCTGGGTCAGTGGCTGGATTTTTGCTCTCATCTCAAATTCAGACCTACTCAAAGGACATAGCTTGGAGAGAAAATGTAATTTAACTGGGAAATACGGTTTGCCCTGAAGTTTCCAGAAAACTCTGATAGTCAGCACAGATTCAACTCTCTCTCCCTGACAAATTGAGATAAATGTCACCAAATCTACAGGGCCCATTCAGCTGAAAAGCAACAGTCTCTTGTGTGACAGAAGCTGTGTGGCCAAGAAAGAAGATCTATTTTTTTGGAATAATGTTGTATTAAAGTAACTCTTCCCTTTTGATAATTTTTAATTATATAACAAAAACCTAAAGTTGAAAAGTCAAGGGGAGTGAGAAAAACCTCTCGAGGACATTTTGAGTAGGTTGGGCCTTTCAAATTCAAGCTGAAACATGGCCAGGGTGGGGAGTTTGAAAAACTCAGATTTGAAAAAAACCCCTGGAATTTATTAATCAAAGCCCTTTTTTTTTTTTTTTTCCCCAGGAAAAACACAGTTAAAAACATGAATCTGTAGTGAATAAGAACGCCTAAGTCAGCCAAAAGCATGAAATGAACTCTGTGATGCTATTTGAAGTATGTCGGTGGCATGCATAGAACTATTTACCTTTCTACTCCAGTGAGTTTATAAAACAATTAAGAGGTGTGCTGGAAGTCATGAGATGAAACACGGGCAATAGATAAAAAAGTTGAAATTGTTTAAAAAAAAAAAAAAAGGAAAGATATGTAAGGAAAGGAATAGGTCCCTGTTGAAAACTGATGGAAGCTCCATCATTTGGATCATTTGAAACTGGGCTGCACACTTTGCTAAAATATATGCTAAGGGAAACAGCTGTAGGTTTGTTCCCCCAGGGAGGGGCAAGACGACCTAATATATCTTCTTAATTTCATTTCTAATTTCTATGCTTCAAATCATGTAGACAAATCTTGAAATACAACCTGCAGCCTGCTAATTCCTTCCTTTCTTCCTGTCTAGAGAGAGATGTTGAGTTGAAGGCAATTGCCCAAGATTTTTGACTATTATTTTTAGCCTGGTTTCCTAAGGAAATGAAGCTTATGTGAACATAGTGTCACCGTGTCTGCCTGCCAGTCCCTTCTTTTTTTCCTCTTCCCCCAGGAAGTTCTTGGCCAAATTTCAACAAAACTTAGGATAGGGCTGGGGACTAAAAAGATATTTCAGTTCTTCAGGATTTAAGGGTAGTGAAGCTGTAGCAGGAAAGAAGTGCAGTGTAGCATCATTAGACAGAGACTGCTTTGAATAAACCTGGGTTTAACATGCAAAGATCCACAGGGAGTCCCAGCAAACTAGTGACCTTCTGGCAAGGCAGTTCCATGGATTAGCTGAGATGTTGGTGGAGATGGGGCTGTGCTGGGACCCTTTATCTGGAGCAGCAGCTTCTCGCTGGTTGTGGTTGCGTGGCTTCCTCTGCTGTGCTAAAGCTTTCCTGTCCTTTTTACGATCTCTCTGGGAGTGCTGGGGTGAGCCACTGGCAACGAGGCTCTGCCTCATGGCCTTCAGGCCAGGAATCAAACCTTCTCTATTCTCCCAGGAGGGCTTTTTCCCCGAACTCCTCCTTTGAAGTCCCCTCACCCCAGGCCCAAGGAAGCTGATGTCATCAGAGGATGGGAGGCCATGGCTCCTCTCGGGCAGTTCCCACCTTTGGAGGAAGGAAATTCCTCGGGGCAGTGCTGTTTATCTGTTGGCCCCCAGAGAGCTGGGCTGAGAAATGATGTGGCTTTCTGCAAGCTGTGGGTTTTAGATTCCCCCCTCGCTGTGCTTTCATTGTGCAGGTGGGACCGCTCGCTGGTGGCAGTGCCAGAGCACTGGGGCCTGGTGCCTTTAATTACTTTTACACCTTGCTTGTGGAATTCGCTCTGCAGAAACACAAAGCCTCATGCAAGCCCCTTTCTGTGGATTGATTGAGGAAGAAAAGCCCAACAAACGACCTCCCTCCGGATTAGTGAGGGCAAGGAGCCAGCGCAGCTCTGCAAGGAGGAAAAGGTGGGACTTGCTGCTTCAGAGGATGCGAAGGAAGGGGCCCTGGCCACAGGCTGGAAGCCCTGTTACTGAGCTCTGAATTTGCCCGTGTGCTGGAGAGGAGATCAATGGAGAATCAGAGCAGGAAGGATGCAGAGGTTCTCAGACCATCCTGCCTGAGTTTATCTACAGGTTACTGACACAAGCCTGCAGAAAGGGCAGGGGAATACAGGTTGCACCAACAGGTGCCCATTTGCAGAGAGGGGTGGCATATACTTGGCATGGAGTTGTTCAGGTGAACCTTCCCTGTGAGGTAACTCTGGCTCTGGTCTGGCTCTGCTCAGTGCTGCAGTCAGCCCCACGATGACAGCAGGTCAGCCAGCCTGTGACAATACAGCAGGCTCACACGAGGCAAACATTAGGCTCAGTACCATTGGAAAGGAAGGGTGAATTGCCTAAATATACCTTGTCTGCAGCCTCCAGGTAAACCCAGGAGACTGCTTCTTAGGTTAAAAGAAACACTTTCTGCCATCACATCCCTGGAGTGTGGTGTAACTTCTACCTTGGGTACCCATCCCACAGCCCGCTGGGCCCACAACAGGCAGGACCAAAACCCTTGAGATCCAGCTATAAACCCCCACATGAAGCAGGAGCCTGCCATGGATGTGGGCAGCAGGTCATGCCAGAATCCCAGGAATGGCTTCATGTCTGGCTTGGGATCATCTCTGACAAGAAACTCACTTTGCAGCCGAGAGGACGCGTGTCAGGCAGGAATGTGCTGTTGGATGGGCTCAGAGAAGCCAGAGCTTTCCCCTCACCACATGGTGTCTTGGCCTCCTTTCAGATATTGAATAGCCTGATCCTTCTTGTAGCTTTCCTCTAGCCCAGGTAAAGACTTCAGGGAATTCGGTGTGAGGTCTCTCCTCTCCAGCAGGAGGAATGTGCTGACACACAGATATCACTGACTGGCAGCCTGCTCTGGAAACACAGTTGTTCAAGCCAAGACATTTCTTTTGCTGGTGTAGTTTACTGAAGCTACCCAAACAAAATTAACTATATGAGAAAGAAAAAAAATAATCTCTCCTTTTGTAGTGCTGCATCCACACATGGGGCTTTTTGTTGGCACAGCTCTCTCTCTTGTAGGAATGATGTATTTGTTTTTTCACACTCCTGGCTGGCATAATTAAGCTTACAAAACTTCCTTGTGTAGACTAGCCCTAGCAGAAAAAGAGTCCGTTTGCTTCAGGAGCACTTCCATGCACCAGTGAGAATTGCTGTTGTCTTGAGGTAGTGCTTTTTGGTGTGTTTTGCAGCATGGTAAAAGATTTCCCACAGTGCAGAGAAAAAAGCAAGACTAAAAGCTCTGTTTTGTCCAGTTACTTTTGTTGATCCATTATACCTTGAGTGTGTGTGTAGAACTTGATCACAAATTGCCACAGCACAGAGGCTTGGGCATTGGTGATATTTATTTGCAGTTATTCAGGTGGATGAAGAAGTGTGGGAAGAATACCACAATCTGCTGATTGTGCTTGTTTCAGTCTGTTAATTGAATATGCCATGTAAAAAAAGCTTGAGCAATTTGTTGTTCTATGGAGCCATGAATCCCTGTGTTTAAATTACATGCTGCCCCTCATCCCTCATCCTGAGGGGGTTGTACAAGTAGGGATTTTTTGTCCTTTGGCTGAAAATGCAGCAGTGGCTGGTGAGGATGTGTAATGTTTCACATCAGCCAGGGAGGAATAGCCATGTTTGGGATGGTTTTGCTTGGGAAATGAGGTTGTCACTTTCTGTAAGGAGCAGAAAGTGCCACAGGAGAATGCCATTGATGAAGACAGGCAGACGTGATACTTGGGGATGATATCATGTAAGCTGCAGTGTTCTGGTCTGTGGATAAAGAGAGTGTCCTGGAGCCTTATGGACTTCATGGACATCCTGTGTAGGGTGTCCCTTCTCCAGCTTCATGACTTGAGATGGGTTTTTCTGGCTGGTAAAAATGGTTGTTTCCAGTCAGAGCCCTCCAATCACCTCACAGGATGTCCCAGGTTGTTCTTCCCACCCCTTCATTCCTTCTTTCCTTTTGTGTGACCAAGCAGCCCCATGGAGGCCTCCAGGCAGGGCTCTGAGGACCACCACAGGCACTCCGTGGTGAGCAGCACCAAGCCTAAAAGATACCACCTGGCTTTGAAGCCGAGTGGTCAGCCTCTGTGTGCTGAGACAGAGGGGTTATTTAGATAATGTGCTACTGGATGAAAAAAAATTTATCTCCCCCTTTGCAGACAGAGTTTCAGACTCACTAAATTATGCTCAGTGTGGGTATTTAGGCTCAGCTCTGCAATACAGCATTGCACCCTGAGGAACGGTGCCTCCCAGTTTGTTGTGATATTAATCTTGGAAGCAAAACAAAATCCTTGACAAAAGATCAATTTAGTGCATCTCCTTTGTCTTGGCAGAAGACAAATTGGAGCTGCAACATCTGTTTTTCTGAAGGGATAGTACTTTTCCACTCTTGGTTTTCTCTGGCAGCCGTGCGCCGCCTGAAAGACTGAAGTCAAGTCCTTGTCAGTGGTACCTCTGACACTGAGCAGGATAATGGGACTTAGAGATGGGCTTAATATTTCAAAGCACAGGGCAGATTTTAATTATCTTTGCCATTATTGCCCTCAGCCCACCAACGAGTGTGGGTAAGCCATGGGGAGAAATAGCGAATCGGGCAAACACTTTCATTTAGCAAAAAAAAGCATTGTTAGGAGTAGTGGCTGAAAGAAGAATCCCAAAAAAATTCGAATGGGAAATGAAACTTAAATGCTCAGTAGGGATGGGAATTAATCACAGGGGGGAAAATACCAAGGGAAGTGCTGGCTTTTCTCCATCTCTTGATGTTTCAGATGAAGATAAGTTGTTCTTCTGTAAGAGATGGAGAGATATATATTGGTCAAACATAGGCAATTGGCCTTGATTCAGGCACAACTGAGAGAAATTAAAGGTTTTTTTGATATAGAGAAGCCAGACCAGACTCTTCTTTGTAGAGCTTTAAGCTCCATAAATCCACGATGTTAACTGTTCTCCCTACTTTATCTAAGGAAAAACCCAAACTGGCAGGTGATACAAGTTGCCCAAGGCCATATAAGAAATTAATGGCAGCATCAGGAGTATAACTCAAGCTTTCCTGGCTTTCTGCCTGGTTCACTACTTGTGCAGCCCTGTGAGATGCCGATGCTGCAGGGGAGAGGCTGAAGCATTTTCTGTCTGCTCCTTGTCACAACAGCCACTGCCAGGCTCCTGCTGGGGCAGCCTGCACCCCTTCCTTGGTGCTGCCACTGTATCCCAGCGCCTGAACAGGAATTGCAAAACAGCCAAACAAGGCTGAGAGTGGAACTGCTAAGAGCTCTGACCCCATGTCAGCAAATTGGTTGAGAATATCCTTAAAAACACATCCTACTGAATCCTGTTGAACACACTCTTCATGCTACTCAGGGGCTAAGGGCTTAGCTGAACCCAGGCTTGCGTAAATGGAGGTTTGTGTATCATCAGAGACATTATTTTTGAAGTCACCTATAATAGAGGAGATAAGATCAGCCATTTCCTCAGTACATCTAGAAATAAATTTTTTTTTCCAAGAGAAATAAAATTCCAAACATAAGGAAAAAGTCCAGCAGGAAACAGTGTACCAGGAAACTGGACAGACAGAATATTTTTGTCCTTGTGAGCTGATTTGAGCCATTAATAGCAATTTGCCAGTACCTTGGTGCTGTCAGGCCTGGTGACTCCTGTGTGGTGATGCTGCTGCCAGGAAGGTGCATATTTGGGACAAGAGGGGAGGTCTGGCTGCCCTCAGAGAGCAGCACAAAGTTAAGCTGTGCTCAAGGTTTGCCCCTGTTTGGGCTGCAGTTCAGCATGGCCATGGAATTCGGCTGCTGTGCTGGCTGGGAAGTGGCTGCCATGCTTTAATCAGGTGGAAACATTGCAACAGTAAGGGACGTAGATGTTGACTACAGTGGATTTGCACTGGGATGTCTGATACAGAGCCAGCACAACAAACATTTAGCTCTCTTTATACTACCTAAACCTCATGGGCACAAGCTCGGGTCTTCTTACAGAAGTTATTCATGCATAGATCAGAGCAGGCCTTACCTTAATGTATTACCTTTGGATTTTTTAGTTGAAAGCCATTTCAGATGTTATCACACGGATTTCGTCTCCTGTGTTGTGCTGGGACTGTGCTCCTACAAAGAAGGCAGCTTTTCTGTCCTGCTGGGGTGGGAGCCAAACCCAAACCCAAACCTAAACAGGAATTTATGTCTTTTTAAAACGGTTCTATCAAGTCATGAACCTTTGAATAGGGTCCTTCAAAGGTTTCTTTCAAGCACTTCCTTTGAAATGCAATTACCCCATTCCCTTTTTCCTTGAAGTTTCTATTCCAAGTTTCCTCTAATCTTCAGCAGCTGATAAGAGCAATCGAAGGGGAATTGCTGGAGGGGGCCTCCCGTCACATAGGCACCTGTGGGAGCAGCAGGTGTGACAACCTGGAGTCACAACCTGGAGGTGGAAAGTCCTCATCTGTTCCCCTTGCACAAAGGGAAGGTAAAGGCTTGCAGCTCTTGACTGGGTGAGCAGGCTCCTGATGCTCTCTCCTGCTCTCTCATTGATATTGTCCACCCCAAAACATTAAGATTCCTGGTGGAGTCTCACAGATGATGGCATTTTAGCACAGAATAGTTGGAAATTTTCTTGGTTTTTACAGGATTTTTTAGGTGTGGAAGGAGATCTCCTTCCTGAATCATGGGATAGGCAAGGAGAGATGTCAGGGAATAGTGTGCAGTGGTGACAGAGCTCGGCATTGCAACCTGGACAGAAGGGAGGACAGATGGGGGACGTGAGGTCAGGATGAGCCTGCTTGAACACCATCCTAGTCCTTACACGTTAATAAATTCTGCCTAAACCTTTATCTAACTGCTCAGAGGAAGTGGAGGGTTGCTGATTCTCCAGGCTAATCCCGCAGACCCACAGAGATGTGTCTCCATGGCACTGCTGAGCTGCAGCGTCCCAGACGGGAAGAGGGCAGCATATCCTCACAGGTCAGGAAATGCTGTCTTGGGCTAGGAGCTGCAAAATGAAACTTCACAAAGAAGCTATTGAAGGCCCCTGTTTCCCAATGCTTTCAGAGAAAAAGCGACAGCTTTCTGTAAGTCAGTCATTCAGCAAGAGGGTGGTCGGGCTTATTTTTTTTTTCCTTTCTTTCTTCGGCTTTTTAAATTTAAAAATCAGGTAGAAAAAGCCAGTGAGGTACTGCCTGAAACTGCTGCTATGAAAATGGGGAGCTGATTTCTGTGGTGTGCTGTGTTCTCTCTGCAGCCTCTGTGAAGTCATTTGTCAAGACATTTGCCTTCTCCCTCCCATCCCTGCACACAGTAACAAACCAAGCTGGAAAGGTTTATTTTTCTATAAAATAACAACCAGGCGCAACACTGCAGCATGGATACGGTGAAATTCCAGCAGACATGGAGTGGGGAAGGCTACATGGCTATGAACCCACCTGGCCACACAGTGGGGATGGTCCCATGGAGACCTGTGGCTGCCCAGGGACCATAGCATGTGGATCCAAAACTGAAATGCTGGGGTGTTTCTTTCTTCACAGCACCCTGCAACAGCAGCCTGTGAGAAGGAGTGACAGGGACTGTCCCCTACAGCAGGATGGTGCCATGGCATGGTGGCTCCAGCACCAGTTGTGCCCATCCCTGTCTCTGCTCCCATCGGCTCTTTGGGAGTCAGCACTCTCAGCCACAGCAGGGATATATTCTGAGTTAAACCCCCAACCCTTCTGGTGGAATTTCCTGGCTCAAATTCCCCATATCTCACTGATGTGAGGTGGGTGAGGCCTCCGAAAGAGCCCAAAGAGAAATGTCAGAACCCTCTAGGGTGGGCCCAGCGAGGGCATGAGAGGACAGAGAGCTCTGAAATGAGCCCTGCTGCCAGGGAACTCACAGCTTGGAGCTGTTGCCTTTCCAAAGGGAAAACCATTAATTCGAGCAATAAATTAATGGACCTGATAGAAGAGATTGTCTGTCAGTGCTGACAGTGAATGGAAACATAAGTGGCATCATCTCGGCAAGGGCCAACTTCTAAACCTAATCAGAACTTCTTATGTTCAAGAAAAAGGCCTTAATCCAGTTGTATTTGGAAAATAAACAAGCGTTACCTCGTGTACAAGGATGCTGATCACTTCATGTGCAAGGAAAAATTGGATTTTACCACACTAGGAAATGGAAAATATCCTCTGATTATGGATTTTCTCACAGAAATGATGTGAGCATTTGTGCTTTTCCTTGGGGCCAAGATAACAGTCTTTGGAGGAGGCCACAGGACCAGGAATGCTGAGAAAGGGGAGCAGGCATTGCTTGAGACAGAGGTCTGGGGGTCTCTGCAGCCAGCCCTGCCTCATCCTTCAAAGGAATCTGTCTTATTTTAGGGAGCAGGGTGCTGGAATCACATTTCTGTGGTGCAAAGTAAAGGCAAAATGACAGAGAGGTCATGTGTCATTTCAATGCTGACACTGTGCCTGTAAGTTGGATTTCCATTTGTTGATGGTTTACAAATTGAACTTGTCGTTTTCCAAGTTTTCTAAAATCAGGATTTGCCAAACTGCTTGGAAAATGGCATGAACTTTTCCGATCTTGATTTTTTCTGTGTGAATCCACTGCTTGTCTGCTTGCTGAGTATCTGGAGACAAAAGAAAAGGAGTGGCTTGGAGTGTGGGGAAGTTACATTTCCCATTCTTGGGTGCCACTGAAGCTTGAAATGAGTTGTATTATTTGATGATAAAATACCTTATTATCCTTTCCCCATTCCAAGCCACACTTCCACAACTTGTGGTGGAATAACCAGACATGTCATGGGCCAAATAGGGGTCAAAGCATTACCTCTTCTTTCAAACAACATCGCTCCGACCCTGTTGTGTTCAGTGTTTTCATTTATTGCTCTGGAAGCTGAAACACATTCCAGATGTGATTTGCCAGGGCTCCTGCAAGGTCACAGCCAAGTCGAGGTGCTCTGGTTGGCCTGTGGTGACCCCAAGGTGTCCAAGGGTGGGGGGCTGTCACCGTAGATAAATCCCAACTTCTCCTTCGCTGAGAGCGGCCTCTGCCTCCTTTGGGAAGGGAGGAATGTGGGGGTTTGCAGGCGCCTCTGCTGCCGCCTGGTTCATCTCTTGGTGAGTGTGATGAAGGGACAGTACTAGAAGGGAAGTTTGTGCCTTGGGGAAGGGACAGCAGACAAGATAAACGAGGTCTGCAGTGCTGAAAAGCAGCGTTTGCACGCTGCAGCCTGGCCCTTGTATTCCTGTGCGGGATTTTCCTTTCTCAGATGAGTGAAAAAAAACCAAAAACATGAAGGAAGAAATTGTTTCCTTGATGATATCATTCACCTCTCAATCCTTTAAGCACACCAGACCTAAGTAACGATGCTGGTGTCTATTAAAAATAAATGGCTGTTTTTTCTGCTACTGTTCCCTCAGGACGAATTCAGGCTTAAAGCATAAAGACAACATAAATTCCTTTCTTCAATGTGAGCATACTAATAGGCTCATTTTCAAAGGTCCAAGTGCAAACAGGAGTGGGTGCCATGGAAAGCCCAGCTGCAAATTCCAGTTCCCAGAAACACTCACGCAGATGTCGTTCCAGCCAGGCTCCTGGCGTGCACAGAAATGTCACATCCCTGGCTGTTTGTGGGACTGAGATACTGAGATTTAATCCCTCCACAGCAGCTCTAAGGGGAATGTGTATTTTGGCTGCTGGGTGGGTCAGCGGGTTCCTGCTGCAGGTTGAGGTTTTGGAAACCTGTAGAGCAGGGCCCGCACTTGTCAGGCAGGGCTGAGGTGCACTGAGCTGTGCAGGTTGTCAGCCTCTTCCCACAGGATCTTCCACAGAAACTATTTCCACAGCCCTGATGTCTAAATGATGCTGTGGGCTTGCAGGAACACCGTGCACAGTGTGGTTGCTTAGGTGTTTAAAATGCTTTGAAAGATTTTTTTTTCTCCCAAGAATTGGTCCACTTGCCCTTTGAACCCATGTAAACGTGTTTTTTTCTGTTATTGCCTATGGTAAGGAGTTCCACTGCTTCCCTGTATGTTGTATGCACAGGTGTCTCCTTTCGCTTGATCTGAATCTGCCACATGGAAGCCCTCTTCAATATCCCTGTTTTTGAAGTGGAAGATGGTCAGAAGTTTCCAATTTCTGAGCTAGTTGACAAAATCTGGAGTAAATTCTGCATGCTTAAGCCATGGATGGAGAATTTTTCCTGATGGTCATGCTGCATCATTAGGGAAGAGTAGAGGAATCCACAGGTTCCTCCTGTGACCCAGCAGCGTTCATCTCCCAATACAGTTTTTATTTCTTTAGTCTCACAGCAGTCTCCAGCTGACAAAACCCTCCAGGCCGAAAAAGCAGCTCTGGTTGCTCTGTGTAAACCATATTCAGAGCACAGGGTCAAGAGGACATCTTGCCACAGCTGATGACTTTGGACATATCCTATCCAAATATCTGGCCATTCTAACGTGGAGTTTCTCTTCTACCAATGAATCCAATCTTCATTTCCATGAAACTTCCTTTTTTTTTTTTTTTTTTTTCTTTTCCCCCACCTTTTTTGCAGCAGTCCTGACTCTGATGCACTGAAGAGTGCCACAGACATGCAGCACTGCTGGGGCTGAGGAGGCTCCCAGGTGATTCCTGTGGCAGTCTGGCACTGGTCAGTACTGCGGCCGCCAGCTCTGGGCTCCTCCTTGGACACTCCTGGGCTTTGCTGGCAGTCAGGCACTGCTGGGTTTTGCCCTCCTGGGTCTCTTCCATCTCTGCCTCACCTCTCCCCCACCTCCTCAGGATTGCTCCCTGCGGCACCTTGGCGAGTTCCCTGCGCAGTTAAGGGCTGAACTGACCCAAGTGATGGGAGAGGGGAGCGGCTGCAGCCTCTCAGGAGTGAAATATGGCTTTGTGTCTGCAAAGAGGTTAAAGCTGCTCCCCAGCAAGAGCAGTGGAAGGAAATGCCCTGTAGCTAAGTTTCATTTTGGTGTACAGTATGGGAACATGTGCAACCCATTACAATAAAGCCCTTGCTGGAAAATGCCTAACCTATGCACTGTAAAACCTAATTAAGGGATTCCTTAAAAAACACTGTTACCAACCAGTATCAAGGAGTGGATAATGAGAGGCTGCTTTGTGTAATCCAACCCTTTATCTTTAGGCCTTCGGGGTGTCCACAGCCAGGCTCTGTCCCCTGGTTGTTGCTGAGGCCTTTATTGCAACAGTAGGAAATACCCACCACCCCTCGTAAAGCTGACCGGCTCCACTGCAGTTTCCTGAAGGATACTGGGCCAGTTCCTCAGGCAGAGCAGCTTGCTGTGACCTTGGGGATGGGGTTCTGAAAGCACTGGGGATGTCTGTGTCCAGCCTAATCCAGAACTGAAAGTGAGGTACCCAGGCTGGGAGGGAGATGAAGAAGGACAGGGAGAAATGGGAATGCTGGAGGCTGTCTTTCTCCGAAATCTCCCCCAGGCCCAGAGCCATCTTCCTGCTACTTTTGCCAGCTGACACTGGCTTTTGCAGCATGGATGGAAAGGATGAAAGGCTTTTCCTCAATACCTCGATGCTGGAATGGTGGAGCTTGGCCTGAGCAGTTTCCCAGTCCAGCAGGCAACAGCAGACCTCTTCCAGGACATGCAGAGTGTGCACCATCCCACTGTCATGCAGAAACTGTTTTTCGCAGTAACTGCACTTCTCCAGATGTCTAAACCAAATTAAATACCCCTTCTGATGCATGGGTACTCCTGTCATCAAGTCTCCATTTATTTTTGGCCATTTTTTTGTTGAAGCCAGCTGCAGTGCAGCAACTACCAAATTCCCTTGTGTTCTCACGAGGACAGAAACCCATCCAGGCAGCTCCCAGTTCCTCACCTCATCCCTCTGGACTCCCTTCCACTCTCACAGACAAAACCATTTAGAGGAGCCTGGAGGTTTGGTATAGGCTCTAACACATCCTGAAACCCCACCTGAAGTAGACAGGTGAGGTCTACTAAGCTGGAACAGGCTTGGGACTATGGGCAGGCTTGTTGTAGGCAGTGAACAAGGGCAGGTTTTTTTGCAGGCCAGGCAACCTGCAAACACTCTTCTTGCCATTAAACTCACAACATTATTACATGTATTTCCTGTTGTGGTCATGGCCATTCATTTGACCCTTCATTTGGGTCAAAACAAGAAGCTCCCTGTCTATATGTATGAAAATCCATCAGGAGCAGAGGCCAAACCCTCTGTTATCACTGTCTGCATCTCCCTGTCGAGCTCAGCAGCTGGGCCTGAAAGCTAAGCTGAGTTTTACAATAACTGTAATTAGTCATTTTTATGGTGTGCTCATTTGCAATATCCTAGGTAAGGATCTGTCAATGTTTTCATTATGTACCCTTCTGTTTCCAGGGGTTTATAACCAGCCCATAAAAACACATTCTGGGGCAAAGCTTGCCACATAAATTCTCAGCAGAGAACCTATTTTTGTTTTTGTTTCGTTTTTGTTTTGCTCTGTCACTTACAAATATGACTTTTAAACTTGTGGTAAATATGGAAAAATTCAGGTGGCTTCTTCAAGCATGTGCTTAACCAGGTTTTAGCTTGGCAGAGACATACTGCAAAGGGGAGTAATTTCTGTGGCTTTTGGGCAGCCTAAAAATGAGAAGTTGGGTGTAACTGAACAGAAAGACTATCTGTGAACTGGCATCTGGGCTTAGGGCTCTATTCACTGCACAGGCTGTGCTGGAATTGCTGACTCTTTGTAGCTGCAGGAGGGCAGTTACATCTCTCTGCCTTCAGCTCACACAGTGCACGTTCAGACTCACACCCAGAGCCTGCATCCAACACTCAATTTTTATACCTGCACATCCAAGCAAGGGGTCAATTTTAGGTGAAATTAGGATAGAAACAGAAGGCTTGGTAGATAAATAGAAGAATGGAGTTTCAGAAGGGATTTTTGGGTGGATGAGGGCTTGACCATGTTAAAGTGCCTACAGGCCTAATGATCTTCACTCATTTTTAGTGTGATTGGAAGCAAAAATTGATGTCAATGTTTAAGGGTTTCCTGTAAAAAACAAGACATGGCACAGTGCTTATTCCATAAGCAATTCAGTGAAAGGAGCTTTATGACATTAAAGCATTAAATTGTACCCATCAGGCAACACAAGCCGTTCTCTCACTCGGTAATATCACTGCTTTACAAAAGCTTTCTCTGCTTCCAGCAATTAGTGGTGGCTGAGCTCCAGCATCTGCTGCTTGTCACCGTGCTGGTGTGTCCCAAAATTCACCCTGGCACATCCAGCCAAGTGACAGGAGAGAAACTTCTGTTTGGGGCAGCTGTCCTGCTACCAGAGACTCCTCGAAGGGGAGACACCAAAGGATGAGTGGGCTTCAAGGACTCAGGATCAGCTGAGAAGATTTTCCGTGTATCAAAGGCCAAGTTTTGCAACCCTTTCCTTACATGAAATATAAAGAACTGATTTATCTCCCTCAAGAGCAAGGGCTACAAAATCTGCTCCTCATCTTCTTTTGATGATTTTGCGGTATGTTTCTGTGATCCTTGGTCTGATCCTTTTAATTTCAAAAGCTTTAATCAAAACCTCTTAACAATACATCCACTCGCTGGTTTTGTGGTTTACATTTAATTCTGATTGATTTTTTAAAAGGATGGTTGCGTTAAGATGATTCTGCTGGAGTGATTCATTAATATATGCCTGGGATGGCACAACCCCAGTCAGGCTGAAGCTTTGTGTTGACAGACCACTAAAATAATACCCTGTGTGGGACTTCCCAGGGGGAAAATAGAGCTTTTACCAGGGAGACCTTAAACCCTTCTAGCATCCTGCAGGGATGCTCAGGGAAGGCCTGGAGCCCCAGGTATAACACAGAACATGGCACAGGGCTGTGGAGCACTGGCCCCGTGTGTTTCTGGTGCCAGCTCTGAGGCGCAGTTTGGGTTCCCCTCCTCTGGGATGAAGCGACATCAATCTGTCCTGGTGTGCAGTGAGAGTGGGGTGAGCTACTGCCAGGTGAATTAAAATAATATTAAAACAATAGGATTTGTTTTTCAGGTTTAATAGCAGGATTGGTGAGGGAGAAGCCCTTTTGCAGGAATGCTGTCTTGTCAGAGGGAGGAGAGTGGCTGCATGTGATTGCACTTAACTGGAGGCGCTTGGCTGGTGTCTCTGAAAGCTGGTCTGCTCGCTGCCCCCACTATAAAAAATGCTGAGTAACTGCCTTATTTTTATTAACTGAAATACAGATCTGATTGCAAAAGTCCAAACAATGCAAAAGATCAACAGTTTGTGCAGCTTAAAATCACAGCTTCGTCCTTTCGCTGGGGCTCTGCGGAGTCGCAGCATCTTGACAAACATATGAGTCAATTGAAGCTGTATTATCTTTTCAAGACTTGACTTTTGACATTAGAATAAAAAATATTATTCATTTCCTCCAAGCTCCTCTTTTCAGCATCTTTGCCAAGAATCGTGTCTAGCATGGAGAAGAAAGTAGATTTACATAGAAAAAAAAAGTCTTTGTCTTGGTTAATCTAAGTGCAATGATTTGATGACAAGGGAGGGCTTTAGCCTGGGCCCAAGTTAATGTCGTGTTTTAGCACAGAAATGAAACAGGTGGTAAACAAATTTTAAATGGAATAATAAAAACAGTCATGAAAGTTTATTTTCTTTCAGCTGCATGATGATAGGAAAGGCTGTTTCAGGAGCTAGGAGAGAATTGAGGGAGCAGGTGTATGTGGGGTAAAAGAGCTCTAGGTGCAGGTTCTGCAGGGGCTAATCCAAAAGCGCAGNAAAAAAAAAAGTCTTTGTCTTGGTTAATCTAAGTGCAATGATTTGATGACAAGGGAGGGCTTAGCCTGGGCCCAAGTTAATGTCATGTTTTAGCACAGAAATGAAACAGGTGGTAAACAAATTTTAAATGGAATAATAAAAACGGTCATGAAAGTTTATTTTCTTTCAGCTGCATGATGATAGGAAAGGCTGTTTCAGGAGCTAGGAGAGAATTGAGGGAGCAGGTGTATGTGGGGTAAAAGAGCTCTAGGTGCAGGTTCTGCAGGGGCTAATCCAAAAGCGCAGGTGCTGCCTGCACCCTGGTGCCTGGGCTGGTGTGTGCTCAGGTGTGAGGGTCTGTCCCTCAGGAGGTCACTCACGGGGAGTTAGGGCGGTGCTGAATGGAGAGACAGGGATTAAAGCATGCCGGGAGCTGGGAACCCTCCCCAGATGTGCTGCTGGGACATGGAGGGGTCATTGGTAATAAAGAATAAAGCTGTGAAGGGAAGGTTTGTGCACCTGGGGTATGAACCAGCACAGGGCTGCATTTCCCTCCTTGAAACTCACAGAGTCTGGTGACAGCAGTGAGAGGCTGGGGGCTCACAGGTGAGATGGTTGTGCCTTTCGTTTTCCTGCCCATCCCAGACAGCTGTGTGTCCTACACCCCTGTGTGTCCTACATCCCTGCACGGAAAGAGCCCTGACTGTGCACAAAGACACCTTTCCTCCCATTTGCAGGGCCTTGTGCCATGTCATACTAATAGAACAAAATATCTGTCTTGTGGTGCAATTCTTGTCTCTACAGAAACCCTCAGCTGTGGCCTTTTATCTCAGCTGGCTTCTTACAGCTCCCTAGCAAAGCACAGTGCTGCCTGAATCTGTCTCTGGGCTAATCAGGGAGGATGAGGAGGAGTTTGTACCAAAGGTTTTCTGGTGGTTTTGGAAGAGGAACCCTTGAGCTACTCAGGAAAGTTTCATTTTGCATTTTCTTTCCATCTCTCGATCCAGATACTTACAGGTCTCTCAGCACCTTCACACCTGAGTGCCCCTGACAATCCTACACCAGGGCTGCTTGGACAGCCCACTGCTTGGGCAGTCAGAGGGCTTTGGCCATTAAAACCCCAGAGTGTTCATGAGGAGCTCTCTGTTTCTGCCAAATGTAATGTTTTTTGGTGTTTTTTTAAAGAAAAAAACATTTTCTTTTACTTTGAAGGGAGATCTGAACATTTTCTACAAAAAGGTTAGAAAACTGAAGCCAGGAGACATTCCCAAGCAGCCATAGCTGAAAGACAAGCAATTTTTTAAAAAAGCATGTCTGAACAGAGGTTTTCTTTTCCAAAGCCTTTAGTGCTGCAAGTTCATGTGAGAAAGGATTTGGCTGTCTTGGAGTGGGGCAGATTTGGAAACTCTTCTCCAGGTGACCACTTTGAAGCCTCTTAAGAGTCCTGTAAATTAAGCCAGTCTCAGCTCAAATCTCACAATAATTTTGCCTGCATCAGAAGAAAGTGATCAAACTCAGTGCTCTTGCTGGCCGTCCCTGATGAAAAGTCCCTGACTAAATGAGCCATGAAAACTGAGCTCTCACTGTGCTTCATCCAGCCAAGCACTGCACCATATTTTTTAGCAAAGCACTGGGAAAGTTTTTACTGGGTCTATACAGAGTGTTTACATCTTCATAACTGTCCAGCCGGCCCCTTTCAGGGGGCTTAAACTATGTATATGAAAGAAGATAATTCCCTCCTGTCCCATACCAAATGCCATGGACCTGAAAGAGTGAGGGAGCATTGTGCCCTGGAAGAAAATAAAAGGGTGAAAAAGCTCCTGAAGTGCATTTGTGTGGGATCTTCTCAGGTATTTCTGTCTTCATCACATTTATTCATGGCTTGCCACTGCAAAATTATTCACCATGCCCCTGCTAAAATACTGCACTGCTTCAGATTCCCTTTTCCCCAAGGAGTTATCTCTTTTCAGCTCGGTTGCTTGACTTAATATTCAGATAGTACATGTGTTAACTAGAACGGGCTTTCTTTCTTCTCCATTAATTTTAATGAAATTCACTGCTGGTCCTTTGATAGACCAACTTGCTGTGTTGGTGAAGTTTAAGGAAACCTGAACTTCCTTGCTTAGCTCTGAGGGGGAACACAAACTCACAGCAGCAAGCAGAGTTTTGGATCCTCTTGCTTCCTAAAACATGGAGCCACTTTCAGCTGGGGCTGCCCAGCTCCACCAGCTGAAGCCACTCTAGAAAAAGCACCAACACACAGCTGCATCCTGGAGGGGCACCTCTCCCTGGGCTCAGCTGCTCCCTGGCTGGCCACAAAATTTAGCCCAGTTAGCAGTCCTGGAGGCTGGGGAGTTGTCAGGTGGCTGGCAGGAAACTTCAGGTGTAATAAAAAATTAGGCTGGGGAAACATCGTGCCAGCGTTGGTTTCCACGCAAAGGTTCTGTGAGGTTCTGGGAGAGGCAGGGGGAAGCTGCTGGGTGCAGGAGGTGAGAAGTGATGTCCTGTTTGCTCGGTGACAGGCGGGTGGCTGGGGCAGCACCAGGCAGCTGGAGCAGCATCGCGTGCTCCTGGTAGGAGCGAGACAATAAAACTTCCTCCCCTCTCCCAGGCTCCGCAGCTTTCTGATGTCAACAACAGCAGCAGGAGGCTTCAGGCACGTTCACGGCAGCTGATCGTATTTATCAAGTTCATGTTCCTTGCTTTTTTATTTTTTTATTTTTTTATTTTTTTTCTTCCTTAACTATCAAGGTCCGGGAGCCACAAGATGGCCCCGTTCCAACTCCAGCCCCTTTGAGGATACAGAAATGTGTGCTGGGGGCTGGAGCAGGGACATGCTTTCTCCATGTGAGCCAAAGAACAAACAGCAGAGCCCTCCACGGGGACTGATTGTTGACATGTTTATGATGATGAAGTGGGGTAGAACTCTCGAAGGGGGATGCTAGAAATGAAGAAGTAAAGTGTGGCACTGCTGAGGGCCTATATAATGCTAAATATTGTAGGAAACTGCAGTTTCTTCCTATTTGTGACCACTTCACTGAGCAGTTAGGGAAGTCCCTTCCCAGCCGTACATCACACGTTCCCCACTTGGAGCTGTAACAACAGCAACCCCCCAGCAGGCGCCAGGAGCACGGAGAGAGCAGACTAAAGTTGCTCTACCATAATTTATAGCCCTGCTCCAAAAGTGTGAAAGATACGACCCTGTGTGCCTGGAAATCCTACCCAGGGGACAGCTTACGGACCCAAAGTGGGTATTGGGATACTCTGGTTGGCTGGGGATTGCCACTTTGCTTGGGGTCACCTGCAAAAGCACTTCGTCTTCCTCTGCTGTGTGCGCTCGTGTGACTGTGCTGTGGGACAGGCCCTGGCTCTGCTGCCCAAGGTCAAACCTCCCACCTGGCGTTTGAAGGATGAGGGTGGGTTAAATTCTCCCTCGTGGTGATGCACATTCTCCTGTCTTCACAACACTGTGGGCTGTGCTTCCCCTGGGACCGAGCTGCAGAGCACATGGATTTGATGGGAACATCCATGCACATCCCACTGCCCAGCACTGTGCTGGCCCCACATTAGAGCCCATAATCTGTTCTGGTAATTGTTTCAGCCTCTGCTGGTTTCCACCTTGCGCCCTGCAAGGTCTCCAGCTGAAAAACTTGTAGGGGGACAGCAGCTCTCCCAGATTTCCAGCTACACACATTGGGACTCTGAAATTGGATATCAGCTCAACTTTGGCCAGGGAATGTAGACCTGTCCATAGCCAGGTCTGGCCAGAGATGGTCAGCTGAGACAGTGTCCAAGGCATGGTGGCTATTAGAGTTTTAGCTTATTCAGCTTGTGATTGGTTAAGCCAAAAGGTGAGAGGGGACAATTTGCTCTCTCCTGTGCAGACAAAGCAAGGACCTTCTCCAAGATACTCCAACTCCTTCTCTTGGGCTGCTCCCGAGCTGAGCAGCTCCAACCCATGTGTACTCTGCCTCTGAGCCTGCTCAGTGCTGCAAGAGCTGTTTGAAAGTAGAACAGAAGAAGAAATGTTCACAGGCTGTGCTCTGCAGGGTCAGCGGTGCTGTTATCTTTCATGAATCCTGCTGGCCGACTCTGAGCACACCTTGTCTGGGAGCAGAGCAGCTTTCATCATGAAGAAAAAAAAAACCCATCTTTTTCAGGCAATATTTCAGTGTCTCAAACTGCTCTGGGTTTCCCTCTGGGCCTCTTGAAGGTATGAGGTGGGAGTTGATGGCTATGCCTCAGTCTGAATTCTGCTGCTACTGTACTGGGGCTGTGTGTCCCTTGCTGGGATGATAGGCTTTGGGCAGCCACTCTTCCTCCGAAATTCAGTTGTTTTTTTTTCTGAAAACAACATTTTGGGCTTTTTTGTCCCTAATAGAAAATTTATCTTCTCTACAATTTAATGGAATTGTCTGTAGGAAAGGGACAGTTGGGGTACGTGGTGGTGTCTCTCAAAATAGTCACTACAGGAGGACTTGTTATTTTAGAACGTCGCAAAGTGATGCATTTTCCCCAGAAAACAGCATAAACGTTGGCATTTAATCCTTGTTGTAGTGTGGTAGTACCTGTATTTCTGTACCTATCTTTTGGCCCACCAGTGTGCTGTTCTTCCCTGCCAAGAGCACGTCAGCCTTGCTGGAAGCCACTGTGTCTGCATTCCCACTTCCTATCATCTCCCAGCTTATGGACCCACTGCAGGGCTCCTGATTTTCCCATCTCTGGCTTTGTTCATCTCTTGAATATTCCTGAGTTGCTTTGAGGCTCCCAACCCCCACCTGATACCAGCAACCACCACACTGACATTCCAGTCCAGCTCTATTTCCAGACCTGTGCTTGGGAAGGACCACCTGAAAAGCACATTAAACTGTTTTCTTTTCCTCCTTTTCAGTGCTTTTCACAGCATCTCCAGTTTTATGATCCTCTGAACTGTAGCGTTTCTTCTCGATCTTTTAAGTAGATGTTAGGGGAGTTAGACCTGGATTATTTCAGTGGTTCCTTCTAAGAAACATGACAGCTGAGAACTCTGCACCTTCTGTTTATAGTCCTGTCAGGCTGAAATCCTCCCACACCTGCCTGTATGAATGATTTTTTCAGCTGCGTTTTGATGCCATGGGAGGCACCTCTGGGTCCCAGAGGTGCACAAGTATCGTTTGCCACGTGTCCAACATGTCCCAGGAGTGTGATACAAGGAGGAATGTGAACCTCCCCTTCGGAATATCTGTGTATCAGGCCAGGAGTCTAAATCCAGGAGATGTGGGGGATGGCAGGATGCCTGTCTCACTGTGCTTGCCCTGAACCCAGCAGTGCTGGTGGCTCCACGCTACTTCTTGACACGTTTTATATTTCAGACCCGATTTGCCAGAAGAAAGTCACCAAACAGCAAATCTGAGAAACAAACCACAGAGAACATCTGATCTGATCAGAAAATACGTAAGCCTGTTAGGGACTGTAGGCACGGCAAGGGCCAGGATTGATGGGGAACATATTTGTTATTAAATCCCATCCACATAAACCGATCGGAAACAGATGTGAGCGTTGGGGATATTAATAAGTGGGCAAACTCCAGGGATCCTGAAGGTTCTGCTGCATGGGGGAGAAGGGGAAATGACACATCTTTGCTATCATGTGGGTTTTATAAGGGGGGACTATATTTTTACACTGTACCCTGCTTTGCATTCTCTGGTGGAACTGGAAAATGCAGGGATACAGAGAGAAAGAGGTGGCAGGTTAGAGCAAGGATGGCTGCTTTTGGAAAGCATGATGGCTAATAGGAGAGTTGGGATGAAAGAAAACCAGGTTCTCTGCCCCTAATCCGAGTGCAGCTGGGCTGTGATGGAGTGGTCAAACTGTCCTGCCATGGCCAGAAGGGCAAAAGCCTAAAAGGTGTCCAGGAAAGATGGAGTTGCAGAAATATAAGAGGTATTGCTTGGGTATAAAAAGGGTTTTCAGAGCAATTTTGCTGTTTCAGATTTGATAAGGTTTTTCAGTACTTCAGATTTCCAGTCCTTTCTCTACAGCAGGAAGACTCCAGAATTTTGCAAGACAAACTTCCTGGGATTTTTTTTTTTTGTTGCAAGCCCTTGGATTTTCCCTAGCTATCTTCTCTGAAACAGCCGAACCTTTTTTTTCGGCTGACAGCTAAAAAAAAAAAAAAAAGAAGGGATAACAAAAAATTCAGCCCAAGGCAGACACTTGGCATGAAAAATTGAAGCCCAAGTGGTTTAAGTTTAACAAAGTTATTAGCAATTGAAAACAGGGCTTTATAATTGGAAATGTTTGGCAAGCTGAGTAAGAGGTTGTGCTACCAGCCCTGCCTCTTAGATGTGCTTGTGTTCAGGGATGTGCAAACACCCGACACAAAGACAGGCATTTGTTAAAGATGCTTACAACTGGAGACAGGCACAAATGCCACAACACCACTTTTTGTTCACCTCTTTCTTCTCAACCTTAGTTCTTCAAGTTTATGGTGGTCTTTCCACCTCCAGTTATAATTAAAACCAGAGTGCAAAAGGTTCTTGTCCTCGCTGGAACAAAACACCGACTCTTCTGATGCTCTGAGGACTCAAAGAGAAGAATTCAGACTGGTTTTGGGGTCACAAAAAGCCAACTTGCAGCTACTGGAAATGTAGCACAGACATTTTGTACTTGTGCTTTCTTCTTGCCCGTTGCAGTGGGAGTGGAGTTGGTGTTCTCAGTCTCTGTGCACGTGCTTGTGGCCCTTTGCGTGTTTGCATCTCTTCGGGTGGAGATGGCAGATTTTTGGGTGGCTCACCTGGCCAGAGGACACCTACCTGGGGTGAGAAGTGTCCTTGCTGGTCTGAGTTGACCAGCCTGGCCACTGTTTGCCTTCATCAGGGCTCTCTGTGGTGCTGGCTGCTGCTCCATCATGCGCCCAATAAAGTTTAAGCTCTGGCTTACCACGAGCCCCACTGCAGCCAGGAAACGACGTCAAGTTGAGCCATCATATTGTTTGAATTACACCAATATGAAAATCCATGAAAGCCACAGGGAGCCAGCATTTCCCCTTCTACATAAAACGGGGTTATGGCCATATTAGAAAACACAACAAAACCGAGCAGCTTTTAACAGGAGACGGTGGAACAGAGGCCTTGAGAGATGCCGAAAAAGCCAAGCATAAAAATAATTACGTTTGAAACAAGGTCCTGCTTTTCCTTCAGCTCAGCCTCATGATGACGCCTGCTCCTGTCCCTTCTACATCTCCTGCACTGCCTTTCATTTTGGAGAGGGGAGGAGAGCAGCTTTGTGCTGGGGCTGCTGAGTGGCAATCCAGGTCATTCCAAGAGCCGGTGGCTGGAGGTGCCTGGTGTGGGTGGGAGGTTTGGTGTCTCCCTGGGGTGCACTGAGTAGCCCTGCTCTGTTCAGAAAACCTCTTTGGCTTGACCCAGCAAGTAGTGATCATTCACAAAAAGAAAAAAAAGAGAACATTTCCAAACTTGGGCAACACAAACCTTTCTTTTTTCTGATGGTAACATAAAGCCTTCATCCTGCTTTATGAGACAGTCAGACCTTAGGCCGTGCTGTAGAAGACCATCCCTTCCCCAGTGAGCTGCCAGTGGGGCCAGCTGAGGCCAAGGGGAAGAAGACTCAATTGCCTTCCTATTTTACAGGCCAAGAGGAAGCAGGGATATTCTGATATTCGTATTTTCTCTCGGGACCACAAAAGAGGACACTGCAAGGCTGGACATCACCACCCTCAGTGTGCCAGTGAGCAAAGTTCACTGCAAGACAAGTGGTGTGTCCTTCCCAAACACTTTGCTAGCTCTCTGTTGACTTCCAGTTAAATCTCACTGTTGCTAAATCTGAACAAATTTTTGCTTTCAGGTGCTGCTGAAATCCCCTGAGAGTCTTCCTACTTCATCTTCTTCAGAAGCAGAGACATTTGTGTGTGCTGAGGCTCACTTTGGATATTAATAATTTGGTTTTTTGCTCTGTCCCCAAGGCTCTGATACTGTCACAACTCCAGACCCAATGCAAACCAGCCCGACTGAAATCCAGTGAAGCCTTCACCCCTTTCAGGCTTCTTGTTTGTTGGGGTGTTGTGAGTGGTGTTTGCACACTTTTTAATCACCTCACCTCATGGAGTTTGAGTCCTTTGCTGTTGGTAATTTTGATATATAGCTACCATGCTACACAGCAAAAGTATTTCTGTTTTCCTACCTCCACATATGTATGCAGTCAGGAACAATTACCACTGTCAATCCTGTCTGCCTGCTAACTTGCTTTTTTTTCCCTGTTGGTCATGCTGTAAATCATTTTCACATTTACAACATTAAGAAGGTGCTCTGAGCAGTCATTCTTGTGGTCAACAAACTGTTACTGCTTCTCAAGTGTCATGGGTCACTACTTAATTACTGGATTTCACTCCCAGTTAAAACCATTAATCTTGTCTCCACCACCATTCTCTGGGCCTCTCAGTCCAGTATGTTTTATGTTAGGCACAGAAGTGCTGGGTTGTTTTTTTTTTTCATGCCGGCAGAGGTTCTGTAGCTGGAACTTCTGGGCTCGTTATGCAAGATCACCCCACAGAGGCTTTCTTTGGGCTGGGTCACCCTAAGCTGAGCCCCTCTCCAGAGATCTGGGTTTTTCAAACAGATGCAGAGATACTGAATACAGCAAAAAAGTGATAAAGGATCTCTGTGGTGGTGATGCCATCTCAGCCGTGGGAATCCCCCAAGATCCATCCCATAGGATTATCGCTGCCTCAGCTGCTGCCTGAAAACAGAATAGGTATGAGCACAACAAGGAAATTCAGAGTAATCTGGGAAAGCAGACATTAATTTGTGAGTGCTAGAGGTCCATCAGGAGTTGAACATACCTGTGGAACTCACATGTGCCTTTATGAGGGTTGGTTCTGCTCTCCCTTGCTCTGCCCTGGGGCAGGATGGAAGCACAGAGCCCACGTGGGTGACAGGGCCACATCCGACTCCTCCCATCTGTTATTGCACTGATGGGAATTCATAGATGTTGTACTGGACAGAGAAAGGCTCCCCTGTTGTTCCCCAAATGAAACTGCAGCAAAAACATATTCAGAATTATAAGCACAAAAAAATGGAACATAAGGGCTACAGAATTCTAACAAAGCTTGTTTCATAGGCCACATCCACAGCGCGCTCGTACAAAATGCCACGTGAATCACACTTAATTTGCTGCAGAATATACTTTGCTATTTCAGCAAAAAAAAAAAAGCAAGCCTGTGAAGGGCAAGAGCTTTGCTGCATGTTAGTTGTAAAAGTTCCACAAGTATGGAATCTATTAAAACCATTATTTGTTTATGATGTGAAAGTGATTAGTCTGTTCCAAAAACAAAAACATGAAAACCCTAAGTGCTGGGACTTTTCAGGAGGATAGCCACTGGTTCTTCATTATAATAATTAATATAATATGGCTCTATTTCTATGATATCTGTAATTATTGTAGCACTTGGTTGCCTTAGACAAAATCAGGGTCCTCTTGCACATTCACCTGGAAAACACATTCCCTACCCTGATGGACTCTAAGCAGGTGAGAGTTGGATGATGACCTCAGGTTGGCAGATGGGAAACTGAGCTAAAGACTCACCATGACCTGCCCAGGGTCATGGTGAAGCAGCTTGGGTACCTTGGCTCAGCTGTCACCTGGAGCCACGTGGCTGGGCTGGTGGAGTCAGAACATTCCAGCGCGAGCACAGGGACATCCATGTGGCCCCAATTACAGGCCCACGGCCTTGGTTTCACTTCCTGGACTGGATACAACAACAGGATGCTGGAATATTTAGCCTGTGCTCACTGCGGGGAATGTTTTTACTTTAAAAGCAGAAAAAAGAGGTCTGTTTCTCTCTAAGATGTCAAATCACAGAAAGATGGGGGTTTTGTAGAAACCTCACCCAATTTCGGCTTCTTACCACCTCTTTCATGACACTGCTCACTTGATTTTAACATCCTGCTTGTCCTGAAGACCTCCATGGCTTTTGGGGGCACCATATGCTTGCTGTCACCCTCCCTCGCTGACGTTCACTTCATGTTTGGGTACTTCACAACACACAGCCCCAGAGTGTTCCCTGTTGCTGTCACATCTCACAAACCACTTGCAAGGCTTCCTAAAATCCATGTCTGCAACACTTCCCACTTCCCATGCTGCAAGTCCACCCCAGAGCTGCCTCTCACCTTTGAAGCCTGGGGCATTTCTGACAGACAGGGCATGTGCAGAAAATACCTGGGTCCAGGTGGCCATGAAAATGCCACCAGTGAAAGCTGACATCAGGGAGAGGAGATTCTGGTCCTTCACTGATGGCTGATGATCCAAACAAGTATCTTTAGGTTTAGCAGCCTGTTGGAGCTTTTGCTCTATTATTCCCAGGAATGGCATGAGGCTCTTCAAGGTTTTCTGGCCTACGTGCTTTGAGGCCCTGATTTCATTCAAACGAGATTTGATTTGGAGTACAAGTCAGGCCATCCTCGTCTGGTTTCTGCTCCTGAAAGTGGATTCCTCTTCTGCCAATCCCAGAGTCCTTCCTTTCAGATGTTGTTATCCTGTGCTCCCAGTCTTTCCATCTCAGTGAGGTTGCAGTGGTACGGTGTTTCACACCATGCACCACAAATTTCTGTGCATTTTCTGTGACTTCTTGCCTCAAAATCATCCAGTTAGTGTTAATCTTGTTCTCTTCTCTAGAGCATTTCTGAACCTGGGGTCATCAGCAAGCTTCATTAGCACGTCTTACATTACGTGCCACAGTCACTAATGAGAATTCCCGGCAACATTCCCAATACCCAGCTCTGAAGAGCTCCACGAGTAATTCCCTTTAGTCAAAGAATTTCCTTTTCACATAATGTGTTTCCTTTCATACAAATCAACACTTCACATACTTTTTCAGAACTTATACAAATTCCTATTTTTTCCTGTAAAGAGCCATTTTCCATGTGGGCCTATATGACATACTTTACTGAAGTCCAGATCAATTGGATTCACTGTATGTCCTCTAGGAAATCTCTAGCAAAGAAGCCAGAGGAAATGAGTATCTGCCTGGGAAATCCCAAAGTTGTACTCCATCCCAGTTCCCATATATAATTATGTCTTTAATTCTTTCTCTGACTGCTGTTTTAAAGCCTTGTGTGCTATTAGAAATGATTAATGGCAACTGATTCGCTGGCTGCTGTCGATAATCTTTGACTAAAAGGGAATCTTGGTGTCCAGGATGCAGCTGACACTTTTCTGGAGTGGGGCTTGCAAGCCTTTGGAGAGCAGGTAACCAACCTGCTCACTGAATCCTGTCCATGGTGAGGAGAACCTGCAGGTTTCCAGAGGCATCTGGACATTTAAGGGTCAGATCCCAGCATTCCAAGTGGGATCTTGGGCCACAGATGGCATTAGAAGAGCTGTCATCCCCCTCAGTGGTTCTCAGACAAATGATGGTGTGTGGGTCACGTTCCTCCACGGCGTTTTCTGCCCAGATTTGATTTGTCCCCTTTCCCCCTTGCTCATCATGAGAAGAAATTTGAGTTGGTTTATGCATTGGCTCCCTAAATTATTGTTCTTTAACTGGAGTTTCTTCTGAAAGGGGGAAATTTATTGTCATGCTTTTGCTCCTGCTTGGAAACACAAGTTTTGGCTTGTATCAATATCTATATTCAGTCAAACTCAGGCACATGCACACGGCTTTATCTAAAGCATGCAAAACTCCTGCCTGTCCTTGGAATAAAAGAAATGGGTACCCTGTCCAATCTGAAAAATACCAGCCAGAAAAGAGGAGGAGGGATAATATGGATAACAAGTAAAAACAGCCTGAATAAACTCAGCAGAAATGAGAAACTGGTAGGTGGAAACCTGAACGCAACAGAAGGGAAATGGGAACGTGCATGGAGAGTGGCAACAGAATGGTAATTAGTACATCCAGCAGGAAGAGGTGGATTTGACCTGGGAAAGTAAGCAAAGAGAAAAGAAGAGAGAAATTCAGCTCTTTACTAAGAAAAGAAAATTCTTTCCCAAGAATCTGGCATGGGAAGAGGCCTGGAACGGATGAGAATCTGGATTTTCAAGTGAAGGAATGTGTGAGATGAGTCAAGGGCGAGAGCAAGATTTAAGGAAGATTTACTTCTGTATCACAGATGGGGGAAGAGATAGCAAAATAAGTTCTTAGTACCTTGGAAACTTCTAATGAAAAAGAGGACCCTTTATTTTTTCGCCCTTTAAAAATCAGCAACTTGAACTGAAATGGGGGGTGAATTTCTTGGGTGAATCTGGGGATGTGGCTTGGCTTGGCCTCTGGTGCTTGGCAGATAAGTGTTTTTCAGCATATCTGAGCTGTCCCTGTCTTTGTTTCTGATGTGCCTTGCATGCCAAGTGGGAATAGTGAGTGGAGCCAGGCTGGGAGAGCTGAGGGTGCATCACAGCCAGGGGCAAGGAGTGCTCCGAGCAGCTCCGCTCTCCCAGCCCTGGGGAGCGAGCTTGGCTGCCGTGCCCTCCCTCGCCTCCTTCTCAGGAGCACAAAATGCAGGATTTAGGAACACTGCAGAGGGTGGTGAAAGGCCTCTGCCTCGGAGCAGCTCCGCAGCCTCCAAATGAAGGATGTGTCTCCCTGCCTGTGGTGCAGTTGTGGGATTGAGGCACATTCCCTGGTGTATGTCCTGCTTTGTCCCAAACAGTTCATAAGTCTAGGCATTACTAACAAAGGACATTCTGTTAAATGCAAATAATATCTGCAATACAATCACTATAAATGCTGTTCATTTAGCCATTAATTTTATAGACTGTTGAAGCAATTAACAGTGCATAAAGAGGACTTCCTCCCATGCAAGCGTGATCTTTGTTTGAATGGACCTTTGTAATGATCTCTGAGACAATGGCACAGAGTGGAACTGGAATTTCATCTTGCCTTTATTGCCTTATTTGGGTATTTTTAATAATTTCTAAAATTATTTTTCTTTTTAATATGCTGGCTTTTCATGGTTTAACTTGTTTGCTTTTGTGGGTCAGTATAAACAATTCTGAAATTAATAAATTAGTGTCATTTAGGTAAATTATTAAAATACTCAAGTGTATGAACAAATGCTGCCTTACGCAGAAAGGCTGTTATGTCATTTACAGCTGGACAGGATCTGCAGCATGAACGGGGTATTTTTGGGGTGATTTCCACTTCATTTTTTTAGTTCCCTCTCCTCGAACATGCCTTTTCCTTTTGGTTCCCTCCATGCCCCATCTGCAGCTAAAAGCCATTTAGCACTGCAGCAGAAATGAAGATCTCCATTTATTTTTGCTGTCTAAAAGTTATATTCTCCCAGTGGGAAGCCATCCAAAGTACAGAACCTCCTCTCCTACATTTGATCTCTCTCGTTCACCTGTAGGCTCTTCTACCATTTGTGTTTACACAGATCTTTTGCAATTTTGAATCTTTCTATAGATGGAAACCCATTCTGCCTTTCTTCTTGGGGATTTTTGTCCTTCCTGTGCCAAGAAAAAGTTTTATTTTGAGAGTGTGGGAAGGATGATGACTACAGAAAAGGCAGCACAAGCAAACAAGTTTAATTCAGCCTCACTGGGCATAACCTCACTTACCCAAAGATGCAGGGAGATACACAACAGATTCTCAGTCTTGCTTTTCTCCTGGTTAGCCTTATTGAAATCAATCTGCAGCCTTTAGTTCCCAGGATGTTCTTGCACTGTCCCTGTTTTGGTAAAGATTTGTTTGATAGGTGGCTAAAGCTCAAAATCTTTACTGCCATAATATCCTTGCCCTTAAAGAAATTAAGGGGTGCCCATTTGGTGTTTGCAACAACTCTTCCTTCCTCGTGTGAAGGAAATGATATCTTATTTCTTTCACTGGAGTAAAATATAACCCTTTAAATATGTTGGTGTATCATTGCATAAATTATGAGGACTTCTCTCTGTTGTTATGGAATGCAGATTTTTCAGAACTGGAGCACAGAGATGCTGGGCTGTGAAAATAAAAAGCAGATGTCTTTCTCCCTCTCACTCAGGAGGTTAAAGCTTATCAGGGTATTTTAACTCTTGAGGTCCTGTGACAGGCAATTTCTGTTGGACAGAGGGAACTGGCACTTTCAGGTGCAAGGTTGGGCATCCAGTTAATCCTGGTTTGCTCTTGGGATTTGCCGCAGGGTGAAACAGAGTGTGACAAATGTGGAAGGGAAATTTTGCCACTGTTGGGGTTTTTAAATGTAAATAAAGGGTAAAAGGTGGCCTGTAAATACCCATATGGCTGGATCATTGTCCCTTTCTGAAGCTGTCATGGCAGACATTCTCATGGAGTTGCTTGCTTGGTTTGCATATCAATGTGAAGTGTATTTCCCACTCTGCACCCAACACTGTGGGCCTTTTGCATATCACCCATGGCATCTAAACAAATAGCAGGAATCTCTCCATGTAAGGGCTGAGACACTTGGACTGCACAGGGAGGCTGCACATGGAAAGAAAGACAGAAAACATCTTACCCACACCCTCTGTGGAGAGCAGCAGGTGACACAAAGCCAACTGTGTCACATTTGGGGGTCTCTTGGGCAATGGGAACCCTAACATGTTCCTGTAGGTACCATTTCCAGACAGCTGGAGGCATTGGAATTGCACCTGCAGGATGTGGTGGCTGAAAAGGGTGATGACTTCACCATGAGAAAATGAACTTAGGGCAGTGTGTGGAAAACGAGCTGCATTAAAAAAAAAAAATCTGCAGAAAACAGATATTTGTCATGAAACACTGATTTAAGCAAACTGTGAGAGCCAGGCAGATGACTCTAAAACGTGTGGCTGGCCTGCACTTCATGGTATTGCCACAGCGGTTTATAGTGTTTGGAGGGAGAGTTATGACGCAGAACAAATGAGATAAAAAGCTTGTTTAAGTGTGATTAAATGGGTCTAAAAGCTGCCCATTTTATAGGAAGGAGCTGCAGGCACGATGCCAAGCTGTAGCATGCTGTATGCTTCACCAGCTCGCCACATCCATATGGGCTGACTCAGAGGAATCTGTTTTAAAGCAATCCAAACTATTAATTTATGGTTGTTCTCATCACCGGCCCTGAGTGCGTGAAGGGAAGATACACCCAGCGAGGTCATAAAGTGGTACCAGCATCTTCTGCTTTTAAAAGCAGCAGTTTGGATGTTTGGGATTGTCTTCCTCTGACATCACCCCAGCAACCATTAGTGCTGGTGGGGTGGCCGTGGTCTTGTCATTCCCATATGGAGTTGTGTTTGTTGGCAGCCAGCTCCAACAAGAAAGGATCCCTGGGACTGGACGCTCCTGAGAGGGAAGTCAGGTTGCAGATGGATCAGATATTCCTGTGAAGAAAATACTCCTTCAGCCAAGAAGTTCCTTCTTTGACGGTTTATCCCAGAGAACTGAGCTGGTCAGAAATGTTCCCAGGAAACATCATTCCTTAAGCCTGGCTTATTTTGCTGGAGCTGCGCTGTGCACAGTTGACTTTTCCCCACGCCTGAGGAAGAGAGCTTAAGGAAACCCACCTGTACTCCTGGCAGATCTCTTCCAGGACAGGAGAAACACAGTGTGCACAAGTCCCTGGCTCCCGAGCGGATGCACCTGGTGGATTTGCCCCAAGGCCAGGGATGCTGGGAGCTCTGCAGCTGCCCGCTGAGGCTGACAAGCTCTGACATGAGGTTCACTGGGAGGCTGCAGCAGGGTCTGGGGAGCTTCTGGCTTCCTGGAAATTGCTCTCCTTTCAAAAAAAAAAAAACAAAAAACCAAACCTGAGAAAAGTTTCTGTTCAATTTGGATAAAACCCAAATTTTATATGTATGTTTAAATCCGTACATTTTCAAGGCACTGGAAACACTGCTTTTCGGCCAGTTCTACTTGATAGTTTTATAGGGCTTTGCCATAATAAAAGTGAAGTGAGACGAAACAGAAAAGCCCTGCTTAGTAACAATGTGGGGTGGGGGAGTGGGAAGGGAGGCCTTAACCAGAGCCAGGCTCCCTGAGCCACTGCTCTGCCAGCAGAGGACAAAATATGAGTGCCAGAAGTGGGATTGAAATCACAGGGGTACAAAACTCTGCCTCTCAGGGGCCCCTCCACCCATGACAAACCAAGGTGCTCTTTGGGGTGCTTTGTCCTGAGTGGTCACTGGTCTCCTCCTGGAGAGCACTGGGTTGTTTCTCAGGCATATCTGAGCAGATGCTTTCAGCCTCTTACGGCTGTCTCCCCACATATGGAGCTTTGCTTTGTCACCAGACCCTGCCAAGGATCCCGTCCTCCTTTTGACAACAAAGAACTGTTTTTATTTACTACGAAAACTGGTCTGGCCTTGGCTCTCTGTTTTGTAAATTATTCATCTCGTGTCAGTAGCAGCGGAGCTCCTCTCGCATGTTTCTTTCCAGCAAACGATCAAGTCCAGGTTTGGGGGGAGGAGAAGGTCGAGGGGAGGAGTAGTGAGGCAGGAGAGACTTAATAGCTCGGTGTCTTCATGAACATTAACCAGCCAGGTGACCATCTCCCCCTTGGATAATGTCCCATCCTCCCCTGGCACTGGGGGTGGCAGTGGCCTGCCCTGTTTCTACATGGGGGACTGAGCAATAGATCAGCAATTAGAGCCAGGAGCTGTCCTGACAAGGTTTCGCTTTCTTGCTTCCTAGCTCACCTCCCTCCTCAGTGCAGGCACTTGTCTGAATCACACAGTTATAAAAGAGCTGGTGACAGGAGATCTCTCAGCTGGATCAGGACTACCACCAAAACTAGATCTGATGAGCCATGGCTTGGAAACAACCATGGAAGCAGATGCAAGATCACCTCTAGATAACCCTGTCCAGAGCTGAGTTACCCAGTTACATAAAAAGTTTCTATGATATACACACTAAGCTTCTCACATTGCAATTTGTGTTGTACCTTTTATTAACTTCCTCTCCTTACCCAGAGTGTTTTTCTCCATGAGCCCTGTACCCTCCCTTCACACAGCTGCAGGTGGTTGTTGGACACGTAGGCTGCACCTTTTGCCTCCTCTCCACCAGGCTGTACAAGCCCTGCTCCTGTACCCTGCCTTTTTCCCCCAGCTGGCAAGGAGCTGCTGCATCATCGATTGCCACGCTCTGGGTCCAGCTGTCCAGCCCATTTTCCACCCATACAATGATCCATTTGTCCAGCCCATACTTCCTCAGATTACAAACCCACAACCATAAGAAATAGGGTCAGAAGCCTTCCTAAAAGCAAAGTATAGCACAGCATCGCTCTCACCTTGTCTCCACAGCCATCTGTGTCATCTCATCACACAAGGCAACCAAACTGATCTGCTCTAGGTAGATCTGTGTTGGCTATTCCCTATTTATCTTCCAGAACTTCCCCTGTGTGAAAATGAACTCCAGCCTATGTGTTCCATGGTCCTTCCAGGGGTGGAGGGAACCCAGCTGCCTGAGATCCTTTTCCCACCTTTCTGACAGATGGGTCAGCCTTTTCCTGTCATTAAGGACTTGCCTTGATCACTGTGACCTGTGGCAGGTATTAAACACTGTTCTGACAGTCACATCTCCTTCAATACCCTGAGGTGAACCCATCCATCTCCATGGATTTAAATCCTGTGTTGTCTCTAAATTGTTGCTCCTCCACTGTTTGCCATCCCTTTCTTTCCCAAGCAATTCTGGTTTGTGCAGAGGTCTAGGAGGAAGATTTACTGGTGAAGACAGAGGAAAAAAAAGGATATTTAGTACTTTGGATTTCTTCAGACTGAAAGTGGTGGCTGTCAGGAGGCTGTCTGCCACACAAATGACAAATTTTCCATTTGAGCTGGTTAATGGGGCTGCAGGGTAAGATGTTGTAACCATCCAGAGCTCAGTGTGAGACAGGGATTTGCTTTGCCCAACATCTGAGTTCCGGCAGATCAGTCTCATATAGTGGGAACCCAAGGGAGGGTGAATTCTCTATGCAACTTTGATATGCTTGTATCTGTTCTTATTTTCATGGATATTTTGGGCAGTAAGCCCCTTATCTCCAGCTATGTGAACAGTTTTCTAAACATCTGTCAGTAGCACCCGTGCCCATCTTGCTAATTTGGAGTGCCAACCCTACAGAATCCGTATCTTGCTGCTAAAAATGCAATGCGGTTTAAATTGTGGCGTGCCTCTCTTTGTTCTGTAAACTTCATTTACAAGGCAGTCTTCAGCCATAGGAAGAAACCCATTTCCAGAAGGAAAACATTAGTGATGGGTGCAGTTGTGAGCAGTGCGAGTCGGGGTTGTGACTGAGCTGGGTCCTGCAGGTCAGATGGTTATCGGAACCAGCTGAGCTTGAAACACTGAGAGAACAAATCGGTCTCTGGCATTTAGGCACTATATTAAATAGGATTTGTGGTACTTTCTGCTTCAAGCTGTGCCAAGAATAGCACGAGTAGCCTTTCTTGTTGAAAACGGGCACATCTGGTCCCAGTCCTGGTTGGAACCATCGGGGCACAAAAAAATATGGTGCATTACTACTATTTGTTTTGAAACCTTTACTGGAGGATTCAGCCTAGGCTGGATATTCCTAGCGTTACTCCTAGTGATCTCTCTCGTCTTTCTCAAGCTCTACACTCAGCAGCAGAGCAGCTCAAGTGTCAGAAAGCACTGATCATCAGGGAAAGATGGGATCTGCTCCTGCTCTGATCCTGTGCTCTGATCCTCCAGAGTCCCTGGGACACCAATCTTTCTAAAGTAACACAACGTCCCTTGCACAGAGGAAGAGTTAATTTAGCCAACCTATGGAAGGAGAAAGGGAGGAAAAATGGATTTGTTTGGTGGGGCAGCCTGATGACAGCAATGGGAGGGGAGCTTGAGTCTGTACTGGCCCTTTTTGGGTCCTTACTTCCAGGCCAGCTTTCCCCTTACTGGCTCATACCACCCACCACACTGGGAGGGAAGGCAGAAACAAGAGAAGTGGGTGGATTTAATCCGCTATTTCAAAGATGTTGCTGCTGGGTTTGCAGATGGTGGCAGCAGATGACAGAAGTGAGCTCATTTTCCCTCTGATCATTTCTTTCATCCCTAATAAAAAAAAAAACAAAAACAAAAACAACAACTTATAACAAAGAGCTCCTACTAGAAATGTGGAGTTTTCTCCCTCTCCATTTGTTTTCTACTAGAAGTAGGTAACCAGAGCAAAGGAGAATAAATTCTTGCAATAATATCAACATATTTTTCAGGTATCTCAGTGATGGCCCATTTTTCATAAATCCTATAATTCCTCCTGCTATAGGCTGATGCAAGGCAGGACATGGAGGGATGGCTTTTCTCATCCCTGTCTGCTGCCTTCTCCTCTTGGTAGCCGTTTCTTGGCTTGGATTTGCCAGTGGCTCCTGTTCCTTTCTTCCATGGGGACAGAGAAAGTGACGTGGATCCCCCAGCCAAGAGCAGGCTGGTTAATCCAGATGACATCCAGACAGGAAGGAAAAATGTGGCAGTGTGGACAACTGGGCTGTGTTGGACCCAAATGTGGTTTCCAGCCCTGAGCTGACCCCAGAGCACAGATTGAGCTCATGGCACCAAGTGAACCATGCACTGTCTTGGAAAACTTCCTGGTATTTCAATCCAGTCCTGTTCAGCAGGACATACTTGGAGATCAGAGAAGGAACTTTGGGACCTGCTTCCATGAATTTCAGCATGATGTTTATTTCCCTAAGTTCTGATTAAACAGTGAAAAGGGAAAGGGAATTTTAGCCATCAGACATTTTCTTGTCTTGTTGCTCTTTGAGCTCCGTTCGCTTTTAGACTCTGCACTCCTGAATTAGACAGCTGTACTGCCAATAAGAAAGAACCACCTTCTCTCTCTCTTTTTTTTTTTTTNNNNTTTTTTTTTTTTTTTAGGAAGAATACAACAGGTGTGATTCCCAGAAGTAGCTCTCCTTGCATGATTCATACGCTTCAGCAACACCTCTTCCTCCTGTGTTCTCAGTTTTCCACTGTGTGTTCCTGGTGGGATGATTTGTGCTGATCTTAACTCAACAGGCTTTACGGGTCCCCTGGTTACAGCCTAATAAGTGGGGTGTAATTATTAAAGGAAAAAACAAAACCATACCAAACCTATCAGGACATTTCTTAAAATAATATGAATTGCCCATTCAGCTGTTCACACACTGCAAAGTAGAACCCAGACCCCTTCTTGAGCTGAAATCCTTCTTGAAGCCTGGATCCCATTGAGGATTTGGGACTGGATTCTCATTTATACCGAGGTCTCTTGAGCCAACAAGTACAGGATGTAAATTATTTTTACTCTCACTTTCACATGAGAATTAGGCCTTTAGAGTCAACTTGAGTTACCTTGTGCTGGCTGCAGCAGTCACACATGACCACCTGTTGTTTCTTGGTTGAGCTCAGCAGTATTTGGGTTTTTTTGGCAGGAATGCTTCCTTTTCTGTGTGTTTTCACAGCCCTGGCCACTAGGTGCTACTGCAACACAGATGCAGTGATGGTTAAATGGAGTCAACCAAAATCGTGGCCCCAGGAGCTCAGCATGGAGCTCAGGATGTTTCTGTCCCACTGGTGATACCCACTCTGAGCTGCATGGTGTGCCTCGGGAATGGTAGAGGAGTATTGGGTGCAGTGGTGAGGCTCAAATAACCTCTCCCAGGAAATGAACCCTAGAGAAAAGGGTTTGGAGGAGGGACTCCACTTCCTGTAGCTCAGGATGAAATATGGGAGAGCACTGAATGCACATGGGAATGACACTTTTGGCCACCAGCTGTCGGTGGGAGACCTAAAACTAAAGGCAAGTTGTGAAGTATTCCTTCACTGAAAGAAGCATGGACTGAAAGGGACATCAAAGATCATCTCATTCTCATCAAAGATGTCTCATTCAGGGACACCTTCCACTAGATCTGGTTGCTCAGAGCCTCATCCAACCTGGAGAACTTCCAGGGATGGGGCATCCACAGCTTCTCTGGTGAGGCACTGGAGCTGTGAGCTCACATCTCACTCCTTTCAAATGATTCATTCATAGATGTCAATCATAGAGTTTATGACTAAAATGGAAGCTTGGACCTTCTAGGGTGACATCTTCAGTGTAGTAGGTATCAGATTTCAGTGGTGAACCTGGTATGGAGGCCAGCTGATGGTGTGTTGGCCAAAGGATCGGGTCCAAAAAAGCTTCTTCTCAACCTTAAGACATCAGGAGAGGAACACCACCTATTTTCCATGGTTATTGGTGCTCCATGTCTAACTCTATTTGTGCCTTCCCACTAGTTTGAATTCACCCTGGAGTATGGAAGAGGTTCTTCTCAAATATGTACAACCAGGAATCAAACAGGGAACAAAAATATATGTGATAGAACAGTTCTGTATTCTTTCACTGCAGTTTCTTTCTGGTTTATATTTTGGGCTTTTTTTTCTTCCCCTGGAAGAAAAGCAATCCTTAATAAAACGGAATTTGTAATTAAAGCAACAAAACAAAACTTGTTCTTTTAAAACTCAAAAGTGAAAAATCTGGTTTTAGGAAAACTGTGTTCCTTAGGCTGGCTTCATTTGATATCTTCTATCCTCAGCATGATGCTGTCTTTCATAAGACTTAATTTGTGTAATAGAAACCAGCAATAAATGCAGCAAATGCTCCCTTTGCCCTGTTGCTAACTTCGATTCATCTGGGCTGACTTCAGCACCTCCAAGGAGGCAGCAGAGGGACAGTTTGTACAACTCAGCCTTAGAACAAATATATTAAATGGACACAGAGACTCCTCATTCTCACGGGCTCTGATTTGTACCCCTGAGCAGTTTTCTTGCTGCAACACAGCCCAAGGACCCACCGGTCTCATGGGTTCCTGCCCCCGGCCCAGCCCTGGCGCTTCCCCGCTTCGCACCATCGCAGTCTGGGCTCTGGACACTGAGATCTTTGTGTGGTTTTTTTTTCAGGGCAAATGGGCCATCTGCCAAGAAGGTCGGGCAGAGCTCTGTGCATTTGGTAGTTCTGAATAATTCTGCTGCTGTCTTCTGCAAAAGAAGTGAGAATGCAGAGATTTTTGTTGGTATCCCCTAATGCTCTGGTAGTTCTACTCTTGGCTTCGAGGAAAAAAACAAACAATCTTTATCTACTGAGCTTGTAAATTTTGATTACTCTTGACATGGTCTACTGTTCTATGCTCTTTTAATTACTCCCCTGCCTTGTGTGCAGTCGGAGCAGGAATTCAAAGCTGATTTAGTTTTTCATGCATGTAATGCAACTTAAAGAAAAGCATTTCACTAGAGAGCTTCGACATTGTTTGGTCCTTGTTTTACTGCTGAACTTTGCCTTTCTTTAGTTGAATGCAGGATACAGGCTAGAGGAGACATTTGTGAGCAGTACCTCAGTGCTTGTTATTATTTTTCAGCTGCTGCCTATGAAGCTTGGCCGTTCCATGTTGAGCCCATGCAGAATGGGAGCGTCCTTGCTCCAGCTGGTGCCCTCCTCCAGCACGGTGTGTTCCAGGAAAGAGGGCATGGCCAGTCAGAGGTCACTGCAGAACTGCACAAGGTGATCTATCCTGCGGTGCCAGTGGGGTTTGAAAGCCAAATCCAGAAATCAGCTCGCACCTCTTCCAAAAAGGTTGTGCTGGGTGCAGGTAGTGCTGGGCCATGAGGGGGATATGCATGGCTGCCACTTAGTTGCCCTTCTAGTAAGGTTGCTACGACTTGATTTGATCTATTTCAAGGCAAAAGGAGCATTTCCCCCCTTTTTATGCTGTCTTTCAAGGACTTGCAGATTCTCCAGTTCACTGGATAACCTTTGGTGCTGGTAATCATTCCAGGACAGAAATCACTATCTTTTCAGGCATATATCCAAAGTTTCTGCTCAGCAGCATATATTCAGATGAGAGTTTTCTAAGGAACAAACTCTCAATCCAGGCAATAAATACGTGAGATGCTGCTGTGTTTGCTTCAGTCAAATACTGAACCTCAAACCTTTTCCCAACCTGGTCTTTAAAACAGCTGCCCAAACCTGGCATTTTCATACTGGTTGGAAAGAGCTATTAAGAGAGCTCAAGGAAACAAGTCTTTGGAAGTTCTTTTAATGGAAGTTGAGGGAGGAGAGAAGTTTAGCAATGAAAGATAAACAGTGATATTACGAAATTGTAAAGCTGTCTCCTACTGAAACTATGCTAAATGATTTGGAACACTCTGAGACAAGAAATGTGCACCATTGGCAGTAATGAGCCTGAGAGAGAGTTTGGCCAACACCAAAAATTTTAGGTTTGGATCAAGACTAATTTGCCTTCCAATTTTGCATGTTTTCCCTGTACTCAAATTGTGCTCTTTTGGAGGCACTAAAACAGACCATTTAATTCCCATTACACCAGTAAAACCCTGCCTGGACACTTCCCCAAACACAGCAAAGTGCCCTGCTTGTTGTTTAGTGTCACCTTTCGGCCACACAGAGCGATTCTGTTGTAAATAATAATATCAGGATATAATTTGTCAGAGCGCCACGTTGCTGCTGTTGCTTGAATACTACTTTGGGAGGAAACAGTTTAGAAGAACCATTCAACTGGGGCTCTTTCAGGCTTGGATACTTGAAAAACAGCAAGACTTAAAATACTTTGTCAGACTGTTTGGTATATTGCAGTACACTGGCTGGTGAGTGTGCGTGTCACCATCTTCTCTGAGACAGGATGTGACATGAATCTTGTAGTGCCAAACCTTACAAGAGATTTTTCTTCAACTCAAGTGATGGATCATGCTTTTAGGATCTGACTGCAGGGCTCAGTGTAGTGACAGCGTGCCATTTTTCATGGTCATAAAGTGGTTACAATAGATCTGAAGTGTTGTGAACAGCAAATAGTTAGGAACAAATTTTATCTGCTACTCAAAGTTCCATGTAGATTGCTACATCTTCCCTTTAAACAATTGTTACTGTGCTTTTTGTGCAAACATTTGCTTATGAGCTGAGCCTGGAGGTTACAAGTTCAGAGTTTTCTCCAGACAAGAAAGTGGTCTTGATTGATGGTTGACATTGAGTCCTCCAAACCTTTGGGAATGTTGATCTCCAGCAGCTCTTTCTTTACATGATCACATTCTTTCCACGTCCTTGTCTTTACTCTGTGTCAGAGCACCCTATTTTGCTTCTGTAGTGGTCATGTACCCCTTGAGGCTCCTGCTGTGGGCCAAACCAGCCCCTCACACCCACCTTCTCCTCAGTCCAGGCCTGCAGCAATGAGACCTTCTGTCACGAAGGTGGCACAGCCATCATGGGCAGCCCACCAGGAGATGCCAAACCTGGGCGAATACATCCACAGGGATTATATTTATTGCCACGACAGGCAGGCACTGAACACAGACCTCTCTAAAGGATACTTACTGAGAGAACTTTTAAAAAATGTATTTATCCACAGACAAAAAAAGTCTTACTGAAGCAGTGGTCTTATTTCTGAAAAATTTACCAGCCCAGGAGCTGCACTGCCCACCTGCAGCTCCACTGCTTCCAGAGGTAGCCGGTGTCCAGGAGCACCCAGGAGCACCTCCAAGTTGTGCAGTTTGCAATCTTCTCCCGAAGGTAATAAACCTTCCTGGAACCACCAGAACTGTGAGTTGCAGAAAGATGATTGCCTCGGTGGGATGCCAGTGGGATGGTCCAGAATGAGTAAGTATCATTTGCATTTTTAATTCATTTGGGTAATCCTGAATCCTTGCTGCCTCAGATAAAGGAAAGCTGAATGTATCCTGAAAGTGCATGGAGGACTGTGCTGCAAACCAGCCTCTGCAGCAGTGGGTGCTTGTATTTGGCCTCTGAAGTTTATCAGTTGGAATAAAAACATCAACACGTGCTCTCTTTTTGTATCTGCTGCTTTGAGGTAGGGCTGCCTTGGCTTTGGTCACAATGCTCTCTTTTGTTTCCCTTAGTTCTTTCTCTTCTTCTTTGCTTTGACACCTCAGCTTCTGTCTGCTAATTTGTTATATTTCTGGCACTGGATAACCCTCTGGGTCAATGCCTTTTAAGAGCCTCTGGAGCAGGACACAGGAAAAGAGGCAAAGCTGCAGAAAGGCTTGGAAGACACACTCAGCAGGGCACACAGGTGCAGCCATGGGCATGAGCTGGTCCAAAGGAATAGGAGTCAGCTTCTGTCCTGAAGGCCAACAATATGTCTGCACTCACTGCCTCTGCTGCTGAGTGATTCTGGTTTCAGGCTGGGAAGGCCGGGGTCAGTCATCCTGCAGGAGCTGTGTGGGGCAGTGACTGCAGTCTGCTCCCTTCCACCACCCAACTTCTAACTGTGGTCAAACTATGGTTGGATACAGTGATCTCAGAGCTCTGTTCCAGCCTCAATGATCCTACAGTTCTGAAGGTTGATGGGATACTCAACAAGCTGTGTAGGTTGATTAGGAAGTTGCTTAAGGTTCAATCCCTTTCCCTTCCTCAGATCCCTGAAATAAGGACATATATGGTGCTAAAAACCTCATTCACTGTGACTTAGTTTTCTTAGGTGGTCTGTTCTCCCCCTGAGAGGGATTGTCCCACACAAAACTGCCTGGCCTTCTTGTGATGACAGCACTCAGACATGGCCATTCTTTGCTTCATTGCCCAGTGTAGAAACATCTCTTCGCAGAAAGGGTTAAGGATGTTCCGTGTTTAGCACAATTAGGTACACGCTGGCAGTGTTAAAATTCACGCATCCTCCTGATCCAGTGAGGACTGCTCTGAAGTGACCTCGTGGAAAACTCTGAGGAGTTTCTCGATGGTTTCACACCGGCTTATCCCTATCATAGATGCCTTAAATCCATCCAGCTCATGCCTTTTATGAGCCCTCAACAGATGAGTGAACCTGGTGCTTATGCAAGAGAAGGGCTTATTTGTTTTACCCCCACGTTTCAGAGATTAGCATCATGCTTCACATAATTTTGATGATTTCTCGTTCCCCATCCCAAGCTGCTATCCAAGCATTCTGTGCAGCTCAACATTGCTCATCTGGGAGAAGGAAAGAAACCTGAGCAAGGCTTTTACAGGCCAGGACAGAGTGATGAAAAACTGTAATGTGACAACGGTGTATCAGCTCAATTTGAAATGATTCAAAGTTCCTTCTCTCCTTGGGAACTCACCGAGGGCTTGGGCAGACCACCACCCCTACGTGGCAGCTTCTAAATATCAGCTGGAGGCCTCTGGATGTTGCCAGCCAAATTTATGGGTGTGCCTCTAAATCCCAAGGGGGTGACCTGTCCATTCAAAGTGGCAAGAGCAGAAAGCCCCTCTATTTGTCCTGTGCATGGAGTTTATCTAAAAGCTCCTTGAAATCCGTTGACAAGTGGCCTTTGCATCAGGGTCACTGTAAAAAATGAAGTTTGTGACTGGATCAAAATATTGTTTAGAATCTTTTCTGCTGTTTTAAAGCCAAATTCTGCAATATCCTCAACCATTTGCACTGTACAAACACACGTACAGAGAAAAGTGAACAAATTAGAAGACACAGTGTTTGTGTAGTAGCAGAGGGAAACCTGAATGCATTTTGGGAGCGGAATGTTCTTATCCTGCATCCAACAAACAGGCAGGAAATATATCCCCTCTGTGTGTTTCAATGTTAAGAGAGATTTTCCCAATCACAATATCTTTATCTTCCAAATCGTAAATACCCCAGATTTTACTCAAAAGTGTTGAGTAAAGCTGAGCTGTGCAGCCTCTTCAGTGGGAAATGTGAACATCCCTGCTCATCCCTTTCAGCTGTGACACCACATAAATGATATAAATATTGCAAAATTGCTCTCCCCTCTCCCTCCTGCTTTCCTCCACCCACCCACCCCGTTGGCATGTGCAAAGTTTGCTCTGCACACATTCAGCCAGCTGGTTTGGACTCTGACAGCAGTCAGTGGGGTAACGAGGCAAACCTCCAAAATCAAAGATTCTTGGGCATTGTGCAGCCAACTGAAATGAGCAGTTATTTTCAGTCTGCCTGAAAAAGCCCAGGGTGTAAGACCAATAGGGTGAATTACCCCTTACTGTGGGCAGAAGTAATGAGTTTTCATTTTACCTTTGGTAGGGAAGGCAGCAACTGCACCAGCCTTTCTTCTACCTGTGACAAGAAGTGAAATACACACATGATGGGGAAACAAATTAATTGTGAGGGTCCTAATTAAAATCACTGGGAGAGGTATTGCATTACAGTGCAGAGAAACAGATGAATATGACCTTTCTGTGAACTTCTCAACCCTACTAGAAGCATAAATTTGAAGTCTCCTAGTGGAAAAGTGTTCTGGCACTGAACTGGTGTCTACAATCAGGATTTTGTCTGCAGGTATCAATGCACAAAATCTCTGCCTCGTGGAGCTCTGAGTCCCCTGGGGCTCCTTATGTTTTGCCTTCGTTTGTTATAGTCCATGTCAGAGGGTTTCAGTGGCCTGGCCCGGCTCTGGCTGCTCCCCTCTCTCCCCAGCCTCCAGCATTTCCTTAAAACACAGGGAAAAACTGCAAGGAGGTGGTGAGAAAGGCCGTGGTAACTGGAGCAGAACAGAAGGCTGTGTCCTGCAGAAACGTTTGCTGGAGATATATAACTTTTGTCTGCTACCAATTGTCACAAACAGTTAAGGCAAGCAATTTATGGCTGCGTGGCTCACATTTACCCTGCTAGATTTCCATCTCTGCCTCCTACCTGGTACATTGCACCGATTCCTCCTAATTTTTAACTTAGGGCAGGGCAAGATGAGCATTATGAAACAGATACACTCCTTTTCTTGAAAGGACTGGTATTTTTGCTTTAATTTCTGGCTTCCTCATCATTAAACAAATGCTTTTGCTGAGTGACAGCTGTTTCTGCTCAGAAACGGGACACAAAGTTTGGCTTTGTTTTAATCCTGGGATGTTTATCACAGGACTTTGAAGCGTACACCCTTCATTTTCCCCTTCTCTATCTCTCCAAAGCTTTGGGGTTGAGAAGAAGCAGGAAGAGGAAGGGTTTTCAGAGGGATGTTTTGCTGTTAAAAGTTCAGAGTTGCTCTCATATGTGATTTTCCTGGTTGGCAGCTTTATGACTAAAACCTCTGTTTTAAAACTGGTGCACACTGGTGATATCATGAACATGCCACATGGTGTCTGATGGCTTTCAGTGACAGCAGATTTATAGCATTTTCCCTCATAAAAATCCTCTCCTCTGCCAAAAGAGGTCCAGCTGGAGTTATGAAATCACTAAATGGACCCTGCTTCAGTGAGGAAATTTGGCCTTTCCAGTCCCCTCCATCTGTTGTGTGCAGTGCACATCATAGCCTGGTGCTCTGGGAATCACACAACATCCATGGGGTACCCTCAGGAAGGCTCCTTATTCCTGTGGAGACATGGGATCTGATAGCATTTGGGGTCTGTGTGTGCTGCTGTGCAATTAGTAGGAAGTTCATCTCACTCCATAGTTACCAAGTTTGATTAAAGTCAGTGTGTAAGGTACTGGTAGAAGGGCCAAAAATCCAGCCCATAACTGTGAGAGGCTGCACCCGTGAAATCTGAGTGCCTCCAAACAGATCTAATTCCTTCCTGAGTGCTTGGGAAGCAGTTACTGGAGCTTGGATGTCACCCTGAAGAGATCTTAGTTAATAATTTTTTCACTAGGAAATGTGTTCTGAATCTGCTGTGACTCTCTGACCACTAATGGCTTTCGTGTTGCTCACTGTGAAATTCATCGGCAATTAGGGGAATGGAGACAGATCTGATAGCTAATTGCTGCAAAAATCATCCTCAGAATGGTTGAAAACCAGAATTCCTCAGCTGAAGCCCACAAATGACTTCATGCGAACTGAAGAGGTCTCCCAGTGGCTCCTGTGTGGTGGGGATTTGGGGATGCTGGAGCAGTGTGGGAGGTTTGGAGGAACTGGGCTGGAGCTAGCAGAGGCAGCATGGCTTTCCCATCACTGCAGAGACCCTGCACTATCCATCCAAAGGCACCACAGGCTCTCCTGGCTGTGGCATGCTTGCAGAGTTTGTTGGAGGGTTACCCTCAGCCCTATTGCCTTTGGGGAACAACTGTGCCACGAAGAGTGTGAGGGACATGTTTGCACAGGACTAGAGAACAACTCCATATCCAGCTCCCTTGGAAATCCCATTCTGTACCAGTTTAAGACTAGAAAGTCCAGCTCCTTGCTTGTTTTAGTTTTTGGGATTGGGAGGACAGTACTGTTTGAAAGGCATCACTGAAAAGATACATACATCGATCTTTATATATATACACACCCACATGTTATATACATTTTATATATATATATATATATGCACACAAGTGTTATATACATTTTAAAAAATATATATATAATTTGTAGCTGACATCCTGGCTGGAGTCAAGGGAGTGAAAAGAAAAATGGAAAAGAAAATGAGAAAAGAAGAGTGAAGAAATAAATCTCTGCGAATATGGATAAGAAACCCAGGGAAATCACTATGTGTCTTACAGTCTGTAATAAAAATCAGGGTGTCAGGGTGAGGGAGTCAGCACTTTTCCTTATGATTTTAGCAACACATTGGACTAATTAAATGAGGAGTCTCCTAGCTGGCTTCGCTTCTGCTCGAACACATCACACCTGGCTCCGCACTGTTTGGGCTGACCCCTGTCAGCCGTGTAAAGTGAGAATTTGGGGACCAGATCTGAGAAAAAGGGGATTAAAGACCAGGTTGGCATTTGGGCTTTGATGGCAGTGGCCTGGCACGGAGCTGGGACAGGCTGGGCTCCTGCACTGAGGCTCCTCCAGAGGGAGGACACAGAGGGGCTATGTCAGGTTCCGCACCGCTTAACGTTTGTATTTATTTATGCACCACATTTAATTCTTTATTTATTCTGCATGTGAGCGTGGATTTAATGCTTGGCTCCAGGCAGTCCTGTGTTTATCCACAGGGCTGTAGAGGTTCAGACTGACAATAGGCTTTAGCCCCGAGTGACAAGGCCACCTCTAAGTCTGCTGCCGCAGCGCCTGGCTGCTCTTTCGGACACTGAGGAGCTGCCGGCGCTTTGACTGGCAGGATATTTACTCCCAGAAGCAACACTGAGGTCACTGAGTCCATGCCCAAGGGCCAGGACCATTCTCTGGTTAGTTGCGGCTCCTGAAGCATGAGGTGCAGAGGCTGAGATGCTGCAGGAGTGGCTCTGAGCTGCTGTTTGTCAGCAGAAGGGAGCCGACCATGTGGGATGGAGTTAATGGACATCTGCACATTGCTCTCTTCCTTGGCCTCTGCTTAATGCTCCTTCTATTCTCAGCCACAAAACAGCCCCTGAGGGGCAGATGCCACCAAGTGCAGTAAGGGAATACCCCCGTGGATGCTCTGGCTCCTGCTCTGCGTCGGACAAAAAAGGCAGGAAACCAAAATACCCTGTACCAGTGCCATGTCCATGCCCTCGGCCCCATTCTCACACCACATGGAGCACAGAAGCCACGGGGAGCCAGTGTGTCACCATTGTTCATTGTTAGCGGCTTCAGATCTGAAGCAGAGAGTGGGGAGCCAACATCCCACTCCAGCCTGCAGAAACCATCCAGTTCCCTCTTTGTTTGTAGGCAAACAGGGGGGATAACAAAGGGCACTGCTGAAAACCAGCAGTGTGGCAAGATCTGCTGCAGAGACAGTTGAAAAGGAGCAAAATAGGGTTTTATGAAGAAAAATTGCAGATCTTCGTGTTGCTTCTGTTTCCCAGGGTGGTACCATAGCTGAAGGTGTGTCCTGGAGGGGTTCTCATGGTTGCTCTGTGCATTGCAGAAGCCAGAGAGATACTGTGAAGATGTCGAAAGAAAAAGAGAAAGAGAACCCCACAGACAAACAGTCTGTCAGTGCATTCAGTGGTGAAAGGAAGGTGGGGCAGGGATGAAAGAGGAACAGCCATCAATTAAGGAAATGAGGAAAAAGCTTGTAACACTTCAATTTTCCAAAACCCAAAGCTTATGTAAACCCTAGTTTGTTTTTGGTTTAAAATCCTTGTCTGTGAAAGAAAAGATCTAATGATTGGAAATGATGCTTTTGGACTGCATCTTTTAGTTTTGGGAAACCTGCTTTTTCAGTAACAGAACCTTTCACATAAAATATTCCAAAAGGCTGGAGGTGTTTGTGTGCAGTGCTGTAACTAATGGTGACTGTCAGATTAGACAGATGTTTCTGCATGATTTCACCTGCTCTGAGGACAGCCTGACGCCTCCCTTCCATACAAACTCAATCCCATGAAAAGCTGGCGTGTTTTGCCTGTGATGGCCACCAAATCCAAGCTCTTTCATGGTAAGGAGGTGGTCAGCAGGAGATGACAGCTGAAATACTGCTCATATGGTACCACATCTTTCCGTGTGAGCAGCCAGGAACTCCAGATGTGGGTGGGAGCAGCACTTTCTGGAGGACACAACAAACACATGGCTGTGCCCATCCCTGCTCCACAGGGAGCCGGAACCGCAGCCAAATGTGAGACCTTGGATGTCACATTTCCAGCTGCAGGATTGATGGGCAGGACACAAACATTACCTGTGGGGGTGAAGTCCTCCACCAAGGCATGGAGAAAAGTCTCTTTGCTTTCATTTCACTGCACGCCTGTCCCCTGTCATCCCTCTGATCCAGATGCTCCTTTTCATGCTGCTGCATGAGAGGTTAATGTTGCTGACAGGAATCGATAATCTGAGATGTGGAGCTCATTTCTTGGCAAATCAGTGCAGAGGAAGTAAACAGTGCCTGTTTGTTTTGACTTTCTTCCCTCGTTAAATCTGGTTTATTTTACTAGATGGTCTTTTGATTTCATTAATTAAAATACGGCTGGACAGGGAATGAGAATGAAGACAAAGGACTTACGACTGATGCATACAAAAAGGGAGAAATATCCTTTGGATTCCTGTTGCCACTAAGGAAGTTGTAAGAGGTAACGCAGATCTTCATCTCTTGGCTCTGTAGCTGAAGGGAGGAGATGATGGTAATCTTAGCTCTCTGTGGTGCTTTGCTAGAATTCGGGGTTGAGATTCAAGGTCTTTGAAAAATCTGGATTAATTAATGATAAATAAAACATGGTGAAGATAAGATGTAGCAAAATAAAGCAAACTAAAGCAAAAAATATATGTTCCAAATCAATTGCTATAAAAGCATCCACTATGTTTTAGTGTATCCCCCGTTTTTTAGCAAAACATTTGGGAATAGGGATTTTTGTCTGTTCATATGTCAGCAAATATTAATAAGCAGTTATACTACCAGTGTGAAGACTCTTTTCAAATTGGCTGCACAGATTTTCCTTAATGCTTTCACCAAAATTTCTCCTCCGTGCTGTTGCACTGTCAAGACAATTCACCCATCTCATACCGCACTTGCTATGCTGAAATGAGATCAAGTCGCTGTGACACTTGCAGCTGGAATAGTAAATGTATTAAAAATTACAGCTTGAGAAAGACAAAATCTACTTCAAAATCAAGGCTTGGACCTCAAAACGATGGATGGTGGCCATTGGAAAGAATGTAAAAGGCAAGATGCAGTATTTCATAGTTTTGAAAAATGAAACACTTGGGAAGTGTCAAAGTATTTATTCAGAACTTTGCATAGGAATTATTTTAACTTTCATTGATTTGTTTAGTCTCGCAATTCACATTTATTTTAAAACAGGTGCTAAATAACTGTCTTTTCTTTCTAGGTTTCCTTTTGGGCTGAAAAACATGTCTCATTCAATGTAAATCTGCACATTTTTGAGGCAGTCAAATGCTCTCAGTTGACTCACGTTTCTTGCTGGGCAAAAGCAGAATCTCCATTTTGGTTTGACTTGAACCAAATTTCAGATTATTTCTTGTGTTGCTGACGACAGGAAAACCAGGTGGCCCACCCTGGGCTGATGCCCATGATTGAAGGAGCAGTTAAGCCCTTTGCAGTAATTGGGTTATGAAGGAATTGGGCTGGTGGGTGCCAGGCTTCCCACCAGAGCCTCTGCAAGGGCAGCCCAGTGAGGGCACAGCACCCAAAAACCAGGGATGTCCCCAGGTAGTGTGGCCAGGAGACCAAACCCATTTCTGCTGGCTTCAACATTGGAAACATTCAATTTTCTGCCCGTATTCTCTGATTTGCACAATCTGTAGGAAAGTTTTATTTTTGCTCCAGGAAGGAAATTGTTTCCTGCCCTCCCCAAAATTCTAATTCCGCTTTTTACTGGCTTTCCTCGAGCGCCATTCTGAACAGGACTGGCCTTCATCATGTCCATGGGCTTGCCTGAACTTGAGGAGAAACATTATCAAGGGCTTATGGGCACCATGCAGCTCACGACAGCCGGCTCTCCATGCGTTTCCATGACCAGAAAGGGTTTTCATGACCTCAAATCACTTGGGAACCAGCTGAATTCGCAAATCTCATTTTTTCTCCCTGCGACATGATGAGATTGCTAGGCAAGCAGGCAGGCTTTTGGAGTGTTTTTCCAACTCAAAGTTTCCTAGTGAGTGCCATTAAGTGGCAGGTAAAATGTGGTGGTGGTTGGGCGATGCACAGCACAATGTTTTGTTTGCTACCTCGCTGTGATAATTTATGCTTTGCTGGGACTTTCTGCGAAACTGAAGGCCGTAAACATATGTTATAAATTGCTTGAAAATGAGAGGAAACTTAACTTTCCTTATAAAAAGACTAAGGGCCGTAATTTATTACTGTAAACAAGAATGAGAGCACAAAAAAAAAATCAATTAAAAAAGAAAACGTCAAGCTCTTTTTACTCAGAATTTTAAAAGGACCTGAAGTCGATTGTTTCCTCCCGTGGCAGGTCTGGTTTCTATCAGCCAGGCAGAAGGGCTTTTGTTTCTAGCAGTCAAATCAACAGGCCAGTAAGAGTAGCTTTGAACTGCAATTTGTCTTTACGCATTTTGAAAATGTTCTTTCGATGTGTTTACACGTTGGCTGGGGCACTTCTGCTGCAGTCAGCTCTTTCTGGGACAATTAATCAAACGATCAAGTCTCTGATTAATCAAAGTCCCTCCTGACAACTCCTTTCTTTCAATCACCTGCTGAGTCTCTACTAAAACCCAAACAAGCAAATGATTAAACTCTTTTACTTTTCTTTTTTTTTTTTTTTTTTAATGGAGAAGAATGAAAGAAAGAAATTAAAAAGAAGGCGGCGTGTCTTGCAGATTTGGCACTTTTCGAGGTACATACCTCAAGGAGAGAGAGATCTTGGACTACATTTGTGATGCAAACTGGAACCTTTGGCTACCAAATGCAGGATGTGGTGTATCCTGTTCAAAGAGGCACATATTTTGCATGTTTGTGTTGGCTCCTCTCAATCAAAGCATGCTGTGATTCAGCTACACTAAAAATTAACAATCTATGTTATAGCCATGTATTACATTACACCCTCCCTTTTTTTTTTTTTTTGGGAAAAATTTTTTCCAGAAAAGACATCTCCTAAAGAGAAAGGAAGACAGGTAACAAAAACCTTGGAAATGTTTTCGTAATAATTATTCGACGTCAATCAAATCATGCCACTTTAAAAGATCAGCTGAGCTATCTGTAAATATTTTCTCATCTCTGCAGAGACTCATAATAAAAGGCATCTGTTTCCATTTCTGGAGTAAATTTGAGGTGGATTTTTATGTCAATGGCTCTTTAATGTCACTGCAAATAGCAAAGAAGAGGAGAAAGAGTTAAAACAGGAGTTGCTGGCTCGCAGCAACTTGGTATTTTTGTGAAACTGGTTTTAGGGATTTTCTTAAGGAGAGAAAACAGACTGCATTGGATGAGTTGATTGTGGGTAGTGTTGTCAAAAATCAAGACTGAAATCTGAAGGATGGGCGATGTCATCTGAGTCTGCCGGCAGCTTAATTAAGGCTCTGAGCACTGTCTTCTTTTTGTCTTCCAGGATTTTACACTCTTTATTAGCAGCCATTCTTCACATCTATCCTTCAGAGGTGTTTTATAAACCAGTGAGGTGCTACAGAGATGACACCTAAATACAACTCACTTTCTTTACAGTTGAAACCAAACTGAACTGTCAAGGAACTAAATAACTCAACTTTGTCCAAGATCCAAGGAGGGAGAGACTCCTGGGCTCTGCCAAGACTGGTCACATCCCCAGGCTGATCCTCTCACCAGGGAATCATGTTGTTCCCTTCAAGCCAATCCCACCTGCTTCTGAAGATTGGATTAGAGGGTTGTCCTGCTGTGAGTACCCATAAAACACCTCTGGGATAACTGACAGAGTAGGAACACAACTATTTTTTGCATACTCTGTTTCAGCATCACTGGTAAATCTCCAGATTTCCTGATATTCTCTATTCCTGATGTACAAACCCTTCTGTCGGCCCAGTTTTTTGTTCTGCCACACCTATTTCTAACTCACTAATTACTCTTGTTGCATGCTGATGAACCAAACAGCATTTTTCCTTTCCCCAGGGTGGCAATTAAAATCCAAGATTGCTTTTATTAGCTGAAGTGGCCTTAGGAAAGGATCTTGTCCAACACATCCAGTGGCATCTCCTTAGCATTTCATTTTCAGCAGGCATTTCCAAAGAAGCTCCATTTTGTTTCAGGCAGAATTTTTGTTTCAGATAATGCTGTTTGCAGGCTTCTTGAAAAATCAGTGTGTTCATTCTTCCAGTTGCAAAACCCCCCTCAAAAACAACCCCAAGCAAACATATTTTTCTCCCTGTTTGTATTTATTTTGCTCTGTTTTCAATAACCTGTGCCTGGCATCTTGGGTAGTTATCACCCTAGAGAGAACTGGACATGATAAAACCAACACAGCAGAAAAAAAAAAAAAAAAAAAAAAAAAAAAAAAAGAAAAGAAGCCAAAATATAAATCACAGAGAAATGATATTCTGAGGACTGAAATAGCATAAAGGAGTCTCTTGGTTGTACTGGTGAAAGAAGCAATTGCATGTTGAGTTGCAGATACAGATGTACAATAATGTCTTAAAAATAAAACACATCTCTTCTGAACTTCATCATGGAGAAGACTCCTGATGACTGACAGATTCATGAAAATAGTTAAAATTATCTCCTAGATGGATGCTTCTGGCTGTACACCGAAACCTTAATTTTAGCAGGAGATGAGATCTCAGTCACCTACACTGAACTCAGAAAAAATACGGAGAGAAAGAGACATTTAAACTAATGCCACTAACAACCCGCCGCATTTAAAAATATCGAGCAGACCTTTCACATTCTGTAAAGTTTAAATATTTAAACAAATGGGGAAAATTCATCTTATTCTTGGCACAGGTCTTATCCATTTTATTACTCAGTATCTCCAAATATGCTGAGATGCCAAGTAATTTCCAGTTTTTATCAAATTTTAACTTTGGAGCATGATTCTGGGATATTATGTTCAGAAGTGTGTGGAGCTTTTGAAGCAGAATTTCCTTGGATTTAATATATCCCTTTCAGAACTTTACCTTTAGATGGAAATTCATTCTGAGCCAGTAATATTATATGTTATTTCTAAAACTCTGAAGTTTATAAAGCACATAATGAAATTTAAGTCTTTAGCCTAGGTGGAATCACGAATTAGCATTGAGTTCTCTGCAAACAGCAGGGCTGGTTGCCTTTTTTGTGCCTTTGCATCATTTTGGAAAAACCATGGACTGTGGCACAAAACTGTTGCAGAGCTATGATGGTCACCAGGGCAGTCACCCCTTTCCTGGGAAAGCAATCCTTCCTTGGCAGGGGGAGGATGCTTGTGCTGGAAGTGTGGGAGAAAACTGACCGTGACCTGGAGATATTTCCTCAGAATCTTTGTGGGTCATGTCTATCTGTGCATGAATAAAGGACTCCTTTTGATGTGGTTATTATCTGGACCGTAGCAATGGCACAACATTAATCACAACAGTAAATGATAGAGAGGGTTTTTTAAACCATTAAGATCACCGTGCTTTAGTTATGAAATTTACCATCTCAGATCCTCAGGCCAGTTCCATACTCAGCCAAATTTATCTGATTCCAAATTACCAAATATCTTAAATTAAACTCAACATGCTGAAACAGTCACTCCTGTTGTTTTCCCTGCTGCAGGACAACATGAATTTTCCTATAGTTTATTTCGCAACATATTTATTCTGCAGGGCATTTTGATCACCAGCCTGAAGCTTGATAAAGCTGTTTAACATAAAAAACATAAATCAAATTAGCTCCATCCTGGGTGATAAGGACAATGAGAGAAGAAAAGTCACAGTGGGAGGAATTAATCTGTTACTACTTTCTTGTTTGCCTGTGTTATATCAAAGAAGCAGTGCTGGGGAACATCGTCAGAACATCCAGGAATTAGAGCAGATGCATGGTCACAGCTTGTGTCAACACATGGACTTTTCTGGTTGTTAGAGCAGGTGAGGGAGCCACTGGAGTGCAGGCATTGCCTACTGGGCAGCCCCCAGTAGCTGCATCACCTCTTCAGTCTGTTTTCTCAGCGCTGCTCCTCTGTATTTCAGGTGGGTCTTGCTTGCCAGAAGAAAAATTCTGTTTATGTAGCATGTTATGGAGGTGACACGCTCTTTGCCCTTGTTAGGAAAAGTTTGCTTTTCCCCCTGAATCTAAACCAAAAGTCACACCTGGTGAAAGAATACAAATGCTCTTTTTATTTGGGAAAACTCATAGCAGGAGTCAGTCACTTACCCGGGCCAGTTGCAGGTAGAACTGGGGTCCAAATTGGCACAGCAGGGAAGCAAGCAGGAATTTCAGCTAAACTGTGGCTCATGGACACTGTGCCATGGGACATCTCTGAGCCCCAGAGTATGTTCTGATGAAGGAGATGAATTTGAGCAGAGCAAGGGCTCAGGTGTGACTGACTGCTCAGGAGCAAAAGGCTTTTCAATAGCCAGCACCTTCTGGCTCATCTGACCGGCAGACACTTGGCCTTAGTGCTTATTGGTACGAGCAAAGTGTGTTTCATACCTATTAGCTGCTTCTCCTTCCAGGAAATGGCTTGTCCTGGAAGCCCTGCCAAGGGGTTTATATGCAAGCCCATCGATGATGAGCAGCCCACGCTGCCTGGTAAGCCACAGCTGAGTCCAGCCTGCTTTATATTCCCTTTTCACACTCCAGAGAGCGAGCACCAGGATTTTGTGAGCCCAGAGCAAAAAAATTTAAACAATGGAGGTGTTCAGCGCTGTTTCCTTTGGAGAGGCTCGGTGCTGATTAGATCTCCTGCACAGCAGGTACCCACCTAGCAAAGAGCTTTGCAAGAGCTGCCTCGGAGCGCCAGGGCGGCCGTGCAACGTGAAGGGATTTTTAATTCCATCTGTCACACACAACTTTCTGCAAGGCTTCCAAAAATCACATAACCCCGTGCCCAGGCCCGGCTCTGAGAGCGAAGGCCTTTTGTTTATTGTCTTTGGGCCTGCCGTGCCTGCAGCTGTGCTGGTGGCAGCCCCAGCCCCTCCGACAGACCCCCTGGGCAGGGGGAGCGGGGACTGGGATCTTCCCACATCCAGAACTTCGTTTTTTGGAGTGATGGTGGCAGAAGGTCGTGGGCCTCTCTTCCCTTTGCTTGACATGTCCTCTTGGAGCCTGCTGATGGCCACGCTCTGTTGAATGCCCCCCTGGATGTGTTTTCCCCACACTGCCACCACCTAAGGGACCACTTGTGCTTCATGCTTGGCCTGCCAACTGTGATGACATTTCTCATGGCCAAGGTTTTTCCTAAATCCCACAAACTGGTGGTTTCTGGGCATCAGGGAAGATTCCACACCGATTGTAAGATGTTTCTTTCTATGTGTCAGACTGGTACCATCCTTTTTTTTTGCCCATTGCTCGTCTGCTGCTCCTCATGCCAGAACTTCTGCACTGCAGCAATGTGGGTGCTTTGGTGGCAGGAGGGGTGAGAGGGAGGTAAAAGCTGTGCATGACACTTGTGGACCTCCAGTCAGCTCCTTGTTGGAGTAACAGCACAAATTAAACATACAGTGCACAAAATAATAACGCAAATCCAACTGGGGTCACACCTTTCCTTCAGTCATTGTCTTGGGGTGACTCCATCATGTAACCTGGTTTTTTCTTTCAGAGGATATATTGCTAGATTTTGGCCAAATCGGCACAGTCATAAACAAAAATCTGAAGCTGAGAGTTTCTCCAAGTCCATACGTGCTATCAGAGATGTGAAAACAGCAGAGGGGGAAAGATTCTCGTTCCAGCAGATTGCTGGATCCGCAGCCCACGTCCCCTCGGTGAGCAGCTGGCGTGCGGCGGTGGCACACACACACCGTGGAATGTCTCTGGCACAGGGGCCTTTTTCAGCTGATGTTTTCCTAGAAGGCCATGCCAGGAGACATATTTGTGTTTATTGCCAGGGCTGGGAGCTGCCTACAGGTGCTGATTATTGACCGTTCCTCCTCCACAAGGGAGCCAGTGTGCGAGCCACCCTCCGCCCTGCCTGGGAGTCACTATCACGTTCCCGGCCCTTCCCTGCAGCTGAGAATGAACTGTTTGGGTTGGACTTGGTGGCACAGATGGTGCCATCTGTGGCAGGCTCTGCCAGCAGGACGGATCCCAGGCAGCTGGGAGGTCATTCCTGGCAGGGGGAAGCCAAGATCCATTTGCACTTACACCAGACTCCCCAGGCTGAGGAATACCTTTGGCTGCTCCCACGCCCTGCCTCGGGGCTGATGGACTTGTAGACCACTGAGGAAGCCTGTTCAACCCTGAACACGGGCCAGCCTTTCAAGTTTGGGAGAAAAAAAATCGTTCAGCATCCTCCCAATGAGTTCTTCATTACAATCTGGGCCATTGTAAGAATTAAAAATTCTTCAATAATACAGTATCAAACTGAGTCTGCAGGATGTACACATTTCTGAAGATACCAGATAAATTTAGCACCGAAAAGATGCGATCAGACAGGAACAAAGAAGCCCATCTCTTTGATCCAGAAAAAACAGAAAAAAACTTCAGATCACTCTAGATTAAATAATAGATTCTTTACTGAAATGCTTAAAAGAGAAGTAACAGGCAGCCTTGCTGGGTTGAGACAGAAGATCCCTTTCTCTGAGTCAACATTTGGGCCTGGCATGACCTTGAGTTTGAAACCTTCCATTACATACTAAGGAGTACATTTGCACAAAGTCCATCCTTCTCTGAAAAGACTCCTCCCTGCACTGACGCCACTACACTGTTACTGCAGTCCAAGTCACATTTGGGTCACAATGAAAGGATAGCTAAGATGTGATGAAAAACACAGTCCATCATTACTTTGACTTTCTTGACTGATGTAAAACAGACTTCAAAATCAGGGTATTTATATATCTGGAACCTAAAGCATCAGAAACCTTACCACTGCCCATAACAAGGATAATGGAAGGAGGAGCTTACTGAGCCTTCAAGTTAGATTCGCTATCAGACTGCTAAACAGACTAGAAATTATTAGAAATTTAAGCCCTTATTGAGAGTTTAGTGACCTCTCAGGGATTAGGAGCACTAAGTCTCTGCAACTGTGTATGGCATTGTAAAAAAGCTGTTTTGTCTGGATTAACATGAAAAACTTGAAGGTGGCAGCCTGATTTCCAAGGTTTCACAGTGCCTGCAGATCTGCTTGCCTTACCTGTCCCATGAGAGGATCACCAGAGAGACTGAGCCCTCCCCAGATGAATATTTATTTCCTTCAGGGATTTTCTCTGGCAACACCAAAGGTGCCAGACTCAGTGATGGCAGGTTGGTTTTACACACAAGTGATGAAATCCAGAGTATAAACGGGGATTTTTCACTCCTGATAGCTATCAGACAAAGAAAAACAACTTCTGGCTTTCTTCTGCTCTCTCTGTTCCCAAACAAGAAGCATTTATTATACATTTTTTAATTAAGATTTAGGCTGATAAAGCAAAATTGCTGCCTCACCCTGTACTGCTTTTGTTGAGAAGACAGCTGAACACAATTACTAAAGGAAAACTTTTGCCTTGATGATCTATTCTTCATTTTTAAACTGTTGTTCATTCCTGATGTCCAATAAAATAATAGAATGTAAATCACAGCAGCCTAAAGGCTCAGGGTGAGATTCCCTGACAGGTGGCCTTGGAGCAGGCAGAGATTTGGGAAGATTCCTGTAGTGTGACTAAAATTGTCACATTCTAACTTTGTCGAATTTATGTGAAAAAGAAAATCACGGAGTCTTTGCACCTGAAGCTATAAAGTGGCTCGTGCTCCCTTGAAGCAGAGCCAGCACTTATTTGAAATTTGGTCCACCTCAGGGATCATCGTTTGAACTGAATAATGAAAGCCAAATTGAGGCGAATTCACCACGTGTCAGGGGTAGATATGAGAGGCTTGTGTTGAGTTTTTTCATCTGTTTGGTATGGTTGTTTCTACTCTGTGTTGGTATGACCCTGACTCCTGTCAGGAGATCCACAGCCATTTATTTGCATTTAAAAAAATGCAAAACCCATGCATTTTCCAAGAAAGTTCCCTAATTTGCTGGATTTTTTTCTGGGTTCCTTTGGGAAGAGAAGTTGAGTTCAGTAGGAAATCTAAATTTGAAAGTTTGTGTAAAACATGTTTAAGGGCTTTGTGTTTTCAAACAATAATGTTCCCAAGAAATATTAAAAAGAAATACATATCTTTCTTTCTTGTTTATTTTTTGGTAATTTTTAGATCAACACCCGTCATTTTCATTAGTGCTCTATGACCCAGTTCATCACTAACATGCTGAAAATTAAACATCCACTTAAGTGCTTCACTAAATCAGGGACTGGAGCTCCCTAATGACAAGTACATGCACACTCCACCAGCCAGCCATAAGATTTTTTTTGCATCTATTTATGTCCTTTTTTCCTCCAGTGAGGAAAACGATGCCAAGATGCATTTTGCACCGGTCTACCGCACACTGAGATTTCCCCTGCTCCCAGACCCCTGACAGGGAGCACTTTTGCTTTCATTTATTACTTTAATATAACTTTTTTTACCTCCTGTGTTTCACAACATTGAGCAACTTCCCGCTGGCTGCGATCGCCAGGGCCCGTTTGGCATCGCGGCGCAGGAATCCCAGGCATGCTCCACCAGCCCCCTCCTGACCTGTGGGCAGGCTTCAGGCAGCCACTCTCACCTCTTCCCGTCATTTTTTCGGAGCAGAGCTGGGTGAAGCCCAGTTTTTCCATCTCACAACAGCACTTTGTGATCGCAGGGCTGTTTTTCCCTCTCCATCTCACTGTGAACCAATAGGTCTCGTTCGAAATGAATGAGTGGGAGAGAGAAAGGAGGAGAACAAATACCTTACAGTCCCCTGGTGAGGGAAACGCTCGGGCTGCCAGCTCTCTAGGCTCCATTCCCAGCTCTAAAGGCTGTGCCTTTCACATCCCAGCTGGCCTCCCCACCCCAGGAGGGGTGCAGGATGCTCTGGACTGGTGTGAGCACATACTCCCTTTCTGAGCCCAACCAAAAATTCCTCTTTGCAAAAAAGAAGTGGGAGCAAACCCATCATGTTCCTCCGAACAGTTTCCATCTCAAGGCATTGGTATTTTTCCACCTCCGAAAGCATTTCATAAGAGCTTTCCAGCCCATTCCCTCCTGTGGCCTTTAAAAGCCGTGTCAGTCACCAGAGCTGTTGCAGTAGCTGCTCCCATCGGAGTGGGTTCAACTCTATTGATTCCAATGGCAGCCAATTTGTATGGATGAGTGTTTTCAAGTCCACAGATACATGTAATGGTTTGGAAGACATTTATATGCCTGATATAATTAAACCCAGTGTTTTTATATTCCTTCATATTGGCATAGAGGAGATGCTATGAGAATACCAGCTCTTTCCTTATGGAAAAGTCTTACAGAATTTAATAAGAAAACAATAACCATTCTTAGGCTTTGGAGCTTTTTGAATAGGATTTAAAACCGAATTACATCATTGCAATTCTATAGAATGTCTTAAAAAGTCTTTGCAAGAGGGGATCATTCTCTATCAAATTTTAAAGATTACACAGCCATTTCCATAGATTATTTCATTTCTCTCCAGTTCTACTGGTTGCACTCCTATTAATTTCTGTGGGGTTTTCCCATATGGCACATATTATTTTGGCCATAAAACTACTCCCTGAGGCAACACAGGCCATGAAAGACGCACAGCCTCAGTTCAGCCCAATGAAATCCCATTAGCTTCCAGAAAGACTGAGTCAGGTTTGCAAAACCATTTTGTGTCCCTGTTCCATACACGTATTCCAGTGCTGTGCACATGGATGTTCCTTGCCCTGTGGAAGGCACAGCCTTCAGTCCCAAATCTGAGATGTTTGAATCCCTGTGTGTGACTTAGGAGGCGTGCCAGAGCCCGTCAACACTTAGTGGCATATTGAAGAGATTAGTGGTGTGATCAATTAAAACATTTTAAATTTTAATCAGCTTTTCCTTCCAAGCTTCCCCTCCTTTGTGCTGTCCCCCTGCCCCCTCCCTCCCAGCAGTGTTTATGATGTGTTATGAGGCACCACGTGCTCCCCTCCTCCTTGCTGCAGGGCCAGTGCTGATCAGCCTTACGGCCATTTGGGCTGCTTGGGGCTTCCCTGTGTCCGTGTGGCTGTGCCCAGACATGCTCAGCCACCCTCGGGAGCTCCCTTCCATCCACACCAGTGCCCCATGGAAGGCCACGAGGTTAAATAACCCCCCCTGACCATCAGCCCTGGCCAGGAGCAGCCCGACCTCTTCATTTATGAGAAGCTGCTCTCCAAAGAGCTGCGATCAGCACTAATCAGGACTGAACCTCACGGGCTCACACGCCTTCCCTGTGCTTTGGGAGAGCAGGAGTGCACTTTCCTGCTTGCTGCTGGTGTGCTGTGGTGGGTGGGTGGGATGCCTTTCAGCTGTCACCTTACCATTGACCTTATGATTTATTTTGATTAACCTAAGCCTACTGAATTCCAGCCCTTCTTGTAAAGCCCGTTGCAACCTGCAGCATAACCCCAGGCCTAATTCGGGTAAGCACAACCTACGGCTTCGCTTACGTTCATTTTGCAGTGATTTATTTTTTCTTCTCATACCCTTATGAAAGTGGACACCACCCGTGGATGGTGGGGTCAGACTTCACCTTCTCTTGCCTGTGCTTAAGTAAGCAAATGTCTTTGAGGCAACTTCAAAGCAGGGGATTGAGAGCAGGGCAGATTTTTAGCCCTGGAACGAACAGCCTGGCATGTTGAGATTGAACCCCAGCGTGGTGCTGGATGTGTGGGTGTCTTGGACGTAGCAGGGTGTAATACTAGCCCAGAAGAAAGCATAATTCTGGCACAGGTTGGTACAGCTGCGCTTTTGCCAGGGGACCGATTTTGATTTCCAGAGAAGGAGACCTGGTCCATAATTTGTCATCTGAGATTTTGAATTTATCCAGTGTGGAGTGCATGTCTCATCCTGATTACATTGCGCAAGGAGTGTCCAGGCCCTTCATTTCGAGGAAGCCACACTGTTCTCTTCCACAAGACCATCTGATCCCTCCAAGCCTGACTAGAAATCACTTAACAGTGGGAATTTACTCCTATAACAGCACAAATAATTTACAGCGAGGCTTTTGCCATTATTATTCTGCTGCATTTCTTCGAGATATAAAATTATTTTATATTGCATATTTTCCCATGCCCTTTCCCTGCTTACACTGTCTGCCTCGACTCGTTGCTAATGACGTTTGTTGACAAGCTCAGCGCATTTTGATAAGTCTTCTGCCAAAGTGTCTCTAATAAAAATAAGAAGAATGACAAGTGGAACAGTGCAAAGAGGGTTCCAACAGCAACAACCGAAGGTTAAGGCAGCATAAAACAGGGGGAAAACATAACAAAAACAGAACACAGTGAGCCCAGATTGCCTTTGTTAAGAATATTTAATGCTTAATTTTGTTTTATAACCCTGGCTCTCAAGCTATCCGTGCCACTTAGATTCCCTTGTTTTGCAGTTGCAGGAATCTGCCTTCAATTCCTGTTGGGGCAGGGGGAGCTCTTTGTATGTATTTTGCACCTTCTGTCTTAGGCCTCGCTGGTTTTTGGCCTTCTAAGAGTCAGAGCAAGGACACCTCTCCTGTGCATGTGGCTGGAGAAGGCTGGTGGCTCACAGCCCCTCAGCACAAGTTCCTGCCAAAGGGCAGAGATCCCACAGCGCTGATGAGGGGCAAATATAATGGGGACCGTGTAGCCAAGCATTTGGGACATTTCCTGGATTGGCACAGCCAGTTCTGCACCAGCTGGGGGTCCATATCTGACCCTCTGCACAGCTGGGGAGAGGGGGTGAGAAGCTGCTTCAAGGGTGAAGTTCCCAAGCACGGCACCAGCTGTTCCTGGCAGGGCGTTGAAGCAGGGAGTGGGAACAACCTTCATCCCTTACTCCTCAACCCATGGACACCTTCCCTGCCTCCTCCACCATCACTGTTCAGTTTTGGAAGGCACCTGTGATTTCTCAGCTCTGTGACTCTCCCTCCTCCACATGAAAGAAGAAAATCAGTCCTGGGTGAGTGGCTTTGCCTCCGTTTGAGCTTCACCAGATGGTGATGTCACGATTGTTAAGTGATGGCCTCGTAAGACAACTGGGCAATCAGGGTGGTTGGCTGGGGTTTGTGTCTTAGGGATGTAAGGAGGAATAAAGGTACAACTGAATCAGCAAAGGGTGATTTGATGGGAGATTTCAGTGCAGCCAGTAAAGGCATCTCCTCATGTTAGACCTCGCTGCTGTCAGCTGGGATGGAGTGCAGGGAAAATCAGTGACAGAACCATTTAATACACATGAAATAGCCCTGTTTGAAATTCTGGAGCTTTCTGCCGAATTTAATAAATCTTTTCAGCTGTTTTACAGAAAGCCTTGACAACGTTTTCAAAGATGCAGGAAGGCCAATATTTCCAAACAGCTTTAAAGCCCTTGGCCCAAGATCCGGGCTGAGCACAGCTGTGCCTGACCCCGCCGTGAGAACCAGAGAGGGGCTGAATTCTCCATTTGTTAGCGCTGGGAAGGTCCTGCTTTGGCTCTTCTCCACTGTGAAAAGTCCCTCTTTGAAGCAACGAGGGCTGAAGTTACAGGTGTCCCGAGGCTCAGGGATCAGGCAGAGCAGCAGCTGCAGGGAGGGGTGGCCCCACCGCTGTGTCCCTGGTGTCACCTATGGACCCTCACTGGTGCTGCTCTCCAGGACAATTTTAGCAGTTCGTGGGAACCACCATGTGAAAACATGTTATAATGTAATGCCTTTTAGTCAGGAGCAAAGGATTAGATCTGGATTCCTCTCCTCGTGCCACAAAAGATATTTTTAGTGCCCCTGAAGCCAGCTGGGGTTTCTGCAGAGGGGAGGACTCTGCCCTCTCCTGTAAGGTTTTTCCAGCACTTCCCGCATCAGTGCTGTGAATAAGTCCTTCTGCTTGATCAATTATGCACCAATGGGGTTTTTGGAACTTGTTCAAGCAAGTTCAGTTTTTTTAAAGGGAATTTAGGCACCACTTTTCTTCAGAATTAACCACTTGGACTCTTCACCTGCCTGACACCAAGCTACCAGCTCCCATGGGGTCTGTATATGAAAGCCCCTCAGGTCATAGGGGAATCTTAGCCCTACAATAAAGTACGGCTGTGTGGATCCAAGGCACACGGGCATCATCTTAGAGGATGTTGTAAAAGACTTCTGGGGTGAAATGTTGTGGGGATGGTGAACCCTCTGCTGTGCTCCCAGCCTTTCCATGGGGCTACAGGGACGCTTGGGATGGTGCTAAACTGATCTCCCAAGGGATGAGGGCATCAAGGACCCAGACTGTGAGTCCTTCTTGACCAGATTCTACTCTCATGGACATTGATTACAACTAGTCTAGGTTAAACTCTGATTTCTTTTGGATCCCTGACCCCACAACAGGATAATCCTGTCCTATAGGGAACCAGTACTAGAAAGACACAGCCCAATCCCAAACCACTTTTGAGCAGTACCCTTGGAGCCAGGATGGTCTAGAAGGGTTTTACAGTTTAAATATGCCCAAAATAGGAGTGCAGGCATCCATCAACTCAGCAGGTGACAAATCTCCTTGCTTCCAGAGGTGGATGTTGTCATTGCTTGGCTTCGTGGCACCAGCACCTGGTTTGCTGGAATGGGTTTGTGTCTGCCTTTCCTCTCCTGGCTCTTTGGAAGGTTCCAGTGACTGATCTCACTCAGGTCTCATCCCCACCCTGCAAATCCTACATTTCTCACCACCTGCAGCTTCCCATGTGTGTTTACTTTCTCCTGCCTTGGGCTGGTGGCATTGTGCTCCTGCTGGCACAGACCTTGGACCCACATTTGCAGGTGGAAGTGGGTCTCAGCCTTGGGGCTTATCCTGGGCTCCAGGAAAGCTCTGAAGAGAGAGGTTCTGCCATGATGTGCTGGGGCTCAGATGCCACCCTGTACCCCAAGCATGATATGGTGCTTTCTCCTTTCTTCCCTTCATAAAAGGTTAATTTATGGTTAATTTGGTTGTTTTGCAAATTTATATCAAACACCTTCATTTTAACCCGGTGAAAACAGAATTGTTAAAAAAACCAAACAAGCAAAAAAACCCCCCCGCAGCTGAATTTCAACAAGTTTGAATGAGAAAGTTTTCTCTTCTTTTTTATTTGAAACATCTCTTTCAAAAATCCTCTGAAAAAATCTGCTTTTCGATCCAAACTTTTCGTTTGGTTTTGGTTTTTTTTTCCTGGAATATCCTTCAATTTTCCTAATATGACCAAGTGTATCTTTCCTGCTTCCCCTCTAAAAACAGTCTGTAAAGAAAATATAATCTAATTTTGGGCTGAGCAAAGCCATTGATTCATCTCAGCAGAAAAAGCTGCATGCTACTCAGTTCTCCAAAGAAAATCTTTCTTTTTTTCTCTCTTTTTCTCTTTGTCCCACGGTTTTCCCCCTTTGTTCCATGAGGTCGACTTGGGACAATTCCTCCCCTCCCCAGTTTTCAGTATTACACAAGTGGACCAGAAAAAACAGCCATTCAGCTGCTCCAACCACAATCTAAATGGGAGTGAGAAGATATTTCAGCTGTTTCTCTTGGTTTCCATTTTTTCCCAGTTTCTGGCTCAGTAGCTCCCAGAACCTATTACACTAATTGTTCTTTTCCAAAATCCGACTGTCAACAAAAGGCAGGGAACCAGTCTAACAATTTCAACTGGAATTTCCACTGCTTTGGTTCATTCCTGCTTTTGATTTTCACAAACTTCTTTGGCCCCTGAGAAATTTGACATTTTGAGATATTTCCCAAACTTAAATTTGGCCCCATAAACTCTTCCTGCGACAAACATGAAATTCATTATCACAAGTGACAGACACTTCATGGTGGGGCAGATACAAATGTCTCCCTCATTATACGACTTCCAGTCTGTGATGAGAGAATTAAAGTGTTTGTGTGGAATTATTTGGAATCAGGACAAGGTGGAGCCAATGGTGTGAGCTCCTCAGTGCAAACCCAGCTCCTCGGGTTTCCAGAGGAACTTTTCTTCCACATATATACTTAATTCCTGGTCAAAATGCCCCTTTCCCAGCCAAAATTCATCTTACAAATGCAATGTACATTGTCAAAGGGAACGCTTGGGCTTTGTTCAAGACAATTGTTTGTCAATATGTTTTTCCAGTGTCCCCCTAATGGGAAAGGCCTCATCCAGAAGCACTTTAACTGCTTGGTTGTGTCCAGGATGCTGAAGCACGTGGCAGAAACAATAAACTGGTACAATGACATCTTTATGTTATGTGCACTGAATTGTTCGAGTTGTTAAGTCAGATCAGCGTTTATCTACGTTTTGCATCACACGCTGGCACACTCAGCTTGCAGTGAATAGAATAAATCAGGTGCTTAAAATTAGCCACTTGCTTAAGGGCTCTGTTAAAATACCACCTAAATGCTACTGCAGATTTAGGAGGCACTTGAATTTTCCCTAGCAGAGCGATGTGGGAGTGGGATACGGGAACCTCTTCTTGGATAACCCCAGTGAGACCAAACCTGAGCAAAGCCCTCCTTAACTATTTTGTTCTCATTTCCCTCCAAATTTCTCCTTTCCTCTCTTTTGTCTCCTCCAGCCTAGAGCCTCTGGTAAAATGGAACCAAGAAGAACCCAGGGTAATTGTTTGCAGCGCTGGGGAACTTTTCTGTGACGTGTCCCAGAGCTTCTACCGCGAGCCAGGCGCTGGCAGCTGGTTTCACTTTGGAGCCATGTACGAGCTCTCAGAGCAGGCAGTTGTTATACATTTACAAACCTCTGTCACTCAGGGGCTCTGCTTTTGCACCCGCCTCACTTTGCTCCCAGTTTGTTGAGTTCTGCTATGGTTTTCTTCTTCTTTTTTTAACCCACCTCCATTTTTTTTTTTTTTTCATTCTTTTCTTTTCTCTTTTTGTTGTTCGCAGAATGAATAAACATCTTTTCACACGCAGGAATAAAGCCCTGGACACTCCTGGCTGCTGCTCTCCCTGCGCTACCACTCCTTCATGTGTATAAATTTAGCAGGGGGTCCAGGAGCTAAAATAGGAAGCACATGGTTTTGTGACTTTACAATTGAAATAAAGAAATCTAATATGACAGAAGAAGCATGTTGTTTATGGAACTACAGATTTCAGTGAAGGCCATCCCTACCAAATCATAATTAAAATTACCATAATGACCCCTGAGTTTCATTTGTTGGGCTGGGGGGAAGGAAAATACGGATATTTTCAGTGGGTTCTGCTGAAACAATTTATTGAGAGCCACAGCTGGTTTTAATGTGCTGATGAGCTGGGAAAACAGTCAAAACTGTACTCCAGTCAAGTGACTGTGTAATATCTGAGGGCAGAACCAGACCAAAATCTCTGTCATTTTATTTAATCTAATGAATAGCGTTTTGTAACTGCAAAACATAATTGCTCTGCACATATGTTACATGCACACTTCACTAACAACATCCACAGTGCCACCAGTGGAACGAAAGAGAACACGTTTAGTCTGATTTATTTAACTCTTCTAAATTTTTTAAGACTTCTTTGGAATAAACCAAATATGTGGTATGGAGGTCTTCAGCAACATTTATGCAGGCTATAGGAAGGAAACCTGTGTTCCTCGAAATAAAAATAATGGAATTTTTTGCAAGAAAGAGGTTTTTACAAAATTATTTCTACCTTTTTGAGTGGATTTAGGTTTTACGCTGGAGTTGCCTTTGAACTCAGAGACACAAAACTAATCAACTTTAAAATTAGCACACAAAATTAATGATTACTGGAGTTGGCAGTCTGTCTGGAAAACCAGGACTCTTCTGGCATTTTCATTTGGAAAAAGCTTCAAAGCTACTGCCTGTGTTTGACATTAGAACTAAGAGCCGAAGAGTGAGGGAGAAAAAAGGAAAATGCCTTCCAAATATCAGGTGCAAAGCAAATTTCATGGGACAGAAAACCCCACGCTGTGCTTGCAGCCTCAGATTTGGGGAAATCTCTTAAAGGAAATCTTTTTGCAAACCTCTGAGTCCCAGATTTTGTCGATAGCTCATTTGTTGGGGTTTTGTTTGGGTTTGTTTTGTGGTTGTTGATGTTGGTGTTTTTCGTCAGCATTTATATGTGAAAGCAAACAAGGGAATGGTTTGGGGGGAGTAGTAGAAGAAGCCGCATAATAATCCATGATAAATCCATAGCTGTGCCTTCCCCAGAAGAACCACACATCTGCAGGAATGACCAGCTCGTGTTATGAAGACACTGTTTGATTTGGCTAAACTTGCTTAAAAATCTGAAATCTGCTCCTTCCCTGAAGAGGCTCAGACTTGCTCACCCACCTTGTGACCAAAACCAGCTGCTCAAGCATTTTGTTGCAGCGTTTGTTTCCCCAGTAAAACAAAGCAAAATTTTCTGGGTTAGGGGGAGCAAAGGACAAAAAAATTACCTGCTTTATACCTTCATTAGTGGAAAATTAAGCTCTCCCCCTGCTCTGAGGACCCAGCTGGGTGTGGGGTTGGTGATGGAAGACAGCTGCAAACAAATGTGTTGAGTGAATTAATATACTGTGTGATGGTGGAAAAAGAGCTCAGCTCTGCAGGACGGATTTGGTTATCACGGGTTGAGCGAGGCTGAGAGAGGGGCAGCAAGAGGCTGTCTGCAAGTTCAGCTGCAAACTGTGCACTAGTGCTTGAAAAAAAGAGGAAAGGATGTCACGAGAGAGAGGAAAAACGGAAGAGAATATGCGTTTGGAGCAGAAAAACTGGCAAAATATGAGTTGCTATAAGCTGGATTCTTGTTTTCTCGGGTGGATTTGGCTTCAAAAGCAGTTAGCTTCTTGTCACATGCTGGGGCAGCCGTGCCAAACAGTTCAACAACACATTATTTTTGTCATTGCACAAAAGGTGATATTGAGCCCAGAATAACTGTTTCCATTTATGACTTTGGCTTTTGGCCTAAGCTCAAAGGAAGTGAAAAAAAAAAAATAAAAAAGAGTGATATCCTTTTCTGAAGGTCTTGGGGCACTTGAGTCTCAGAGGTTGGTGTACAAGAAAGTTTACCAGGGTCCCAGTGTCAATAGAAAAGCCAGATCCCCGAGAGCTTTATCTGGGCTGTTTGGTTGTTCACCGGGGAGAAAGCCCAGCACAGAAGCCGTGTGGGATCAGGAGCTGAGGCCACAGTGGTTCCTCAGTCCTACACCTACCAAAGCCATTTCTGAGGCGTCAGCAACTTCAGGAGGAAGGGGAAGACTGAGTAGCCAAGATTTGTGTATGCTACCAACCCACCAGCTCTGAGCACTATTCCAGCCCCCACTGAGGCACAGCCTCAGAAATGTTCCTTTAACACCCCAGGAAAATATTTTCGTCCCTTAATGCACTTGCATGACGCACCCAGAAGGGTGACAGAGCTCCTGCCTGCTAAAAGAAATTAGTGTTTAACCTGAATATTGATTAAGCCAACAAATCATGCTGACCAGGCTGAAACAACCAGAGGTACCCACAGGGATGAATGCCAGGTAAAAGAGGGTTTTTGCTTGCAGGGGAAGGGAGAGCGCACTCAGGCTGGAGGTATATGTGGAAATGGATTTAATAAACACCTACTGAGCCTCCCTCCTACTTCCCTGCCTGTAAATATCCACCGTGGTATTTTAATCATGATGTTTTCAATAATACAAGAGAATCTTATTAATAATTCCATTTTGGAATGTTTCTGCTTAGTCAACTCCAGGGCAACAGTTAAACTTGACACAACAGTGTTTGCTTTAAAATTGTGTGGGCCATGCCAGTCCACGGGGGTGATTCATTTGCTGGCTAATTAACAAATGCCTAATGTAAATTTAACATTCACTTTGACTTACATTCCTGCAACCCAAACTTCTTTTTGATTGGGGTAGCTGTAAGTGGAAGCCAAATATTTTCCTTGGTGGAGCCAAGGGGATGGCATATGCTACTCGTTTAGATTTCCATTTCCTTTGCATCTTTTCAGGGGCTGAAATTCAGGCGTTAACATTTCCGAATACAAAGTCATTTTTGTATGAAAATTTGCGAATAAACCCCCCAAGATTTTGTAGCAGTACTAGAAACCGAGTTCTTTCGTTGGCGAAAAAGAATGTGCCCTATGAGGTTCCTCCTGTTCCTTCTTCCCAAATTCCTGGTAAATACGTAATTACCCAATTTGGCTTTAAGAGGATTTTGTGTCTTTCCTGTGCTGTGCATCCCTGGGAGCTGGAGAACCAAGCCAAGCCATTGCTCAATGAAGAGGAGCTTTGGCTCCTGGTCACCTCTCGGCTTCAATAATGTCCCCATTCTCCCAGATGGTGCCTTTTTTTTTTTCCAGGCATTAATGTTTCTCAAATATGGTAACACTGACTGTGACATAAACAGGATCATAGCTTTCCCAAAGGCCCATGTAAGAAGATAAACAACTTAATCCTGGAAAGAGACAGCAGGCTCCTGCAGCTGACCAGGAATATGCTCCCCAAAGGCTGAGAAATGCTGCGTAAACGACGGCAAAAGAAAAATGAAAAATGAGACGTTAGTGGGGATTTGAAGGTGTGAGGCTGAAGTTTGGGGCATGAAATAGTCTGGGCTTGGATGACTCCCATCACTGGGCTGTGCACCACGAGCCCTGTTTGCTGCTCAGGGAGCAGCTTCTGGCTATTTGCCTCCACTTCTGGAAGGTTCCCTGTGAGGGCAGGACAGCGCAGCTCTGTAGGAAGGGGACATGTCCGTGTTCACCTGTGCTCCCTGGAGTGGATTTGAATGCTCTCAGGAGATGCCCAGAGGTGGCAAACTCAGCCTCATGCAGCGCCAGTGTGAGGCTGGATGTAGGAAACAGGCATCTCTCAGAGAGTCTTCCAACCTCTTCCTCAGTACCTCCCACTTTTCATCATGTTGGGCTCCCAGGGATGAAGGAGAAGGGTTTCTGGCCTGGACACCCACCCCACATGTTGCAGCAAGAACTTCTTCAGCTTAAATGCTGGGAAAACCCATGGTAAGCATCCATAATTCCATTTTTTAATTTCTTTTCTCTCTCTTTTTTTTTTTTTTTTTAACAGAAGGATTGCAATTTTATGGAACATCTTGAGGTTAATGTCCTGCTCCAACTGGCTAGATTTTCCTGTCTCCCTTGTGGGGAAATACCTTCTTAATGGAGCTGGATTTTGGGAAGCCTGTCCCAGGAAGTGTGAGACAAGGAGCTCAGACCTCTCAATGGCATTTCTATCACTTCTGCTGTTTCACATCGCAAGTTTGGAAAGGTGACAGAGACCCTTTTTCTCAGTTTCCAGCTCATCAAGGCAGAGCAAAAGCTGCTGGATCCCGTCAGGGGCTGCTGTGAAGGGCAATTAAGTCACGTTCCTGAAGAGCATGGGAATCACCTGATGAAAGCCATATGCTGATGCTGGGCTCATCTAACACAGGTTTGATTTCAGGGCTGTTTGGAAATGACCCAATGGAGAGAGGGAAGGCTTGTGAGGACTCCTGAGAAATGCCTGCACAGGATCAACCGTCATCCTTTTTCACCAGGAGGGAGATCCAGGCGTATCTGAGAGGATTTAGTTTAGAAATGGCTCTGGATTGCCTCGATAGCATCATTCCGGTGTGATTTCCAGCACCTCCTGGCTACAGCTCTGTCTCATTGAGGTGCAGAGATCTCCGAAAATGTCGGGGGAGTTACCAAATTTTGAAATCTCTCGGTGATGTAAATGCACTTCTCCCTTAGTTTTGTTGGAGGTTCGGGCCAGGTCTGCGAGTTGAGCTCGGAAAATCCAGGTTTTGCTCTGAATTTTGCAGCTCAGTCCTGTTGCTGAGACACCCGAGAAGAAGGGCACAAGATATTCACAGGGGCTTTCTCCGGCGAGGGAGGGATGCAGAGCCATGAAACACCACCTTGTTTTGTCAGCCAGCAAGGGAGCTGTGCTCTACCTGTGTGTGTTTATGTTTGGGCTGAATGTATACATAAAATATCTTTGCCCCTGCTGCACGTTCTTCCGCCTTGGTGAGGCTGGAGCTGAGGAAATGTGAGCAAAAACTTCTTTTTGCCGCTTCCAAAAGAACAGAGGGCCTTTTTCAGATGAAAAATTCATGCCATCGTTCGTGCTGACTGGTGTCTCCTTGACTCCTGTGCTCCCTCATGGCACAGGGAAACCTATATAAAGAAATTTGGCTGGCTCTTGAAAAGCATAAACGAGAGGAACTGGCTGCGGGGAGAGGTTTCTGAGGGCCCGAGGAGGAGTTCAAACGCTTCGTTCTTCAGTTGCTGGAGATAAAAGTCCTGGTACATTCAATTCCCACTTTCTGCTGCTGCCAATAAGCAGGGGGGCTTCTTCCTCAGCCTCTTACCACCGCAGAAATAACAGAGATAAAGCTAGCAAAATAAATAAACGCTTTGTGGCTGGAATAGATAATAATTTCACCAGCTGAATATTAAAATATCAAAGCTCAAGGAAAGGATATATAATTATGGGCCTTTGAAGTTCAATAAAGGTCTGTTTCATCAACATGGTAGCTGGCATTTCAAATGCAAAGACAGAATGATAATATTGCACTGGCATTTCTGACCCACTGAGAATATGTCAGGAGGAGAAGGAAGCCCTTTAAGACAGAGGCATTTAGACAGTGGCTGATTAATTACCCTGCCTCAAAGTGATCCATCCCTGACAGGAGGATGCTGCTCAGCATCATTTCTCTCCCTTTTACTCCTGACATATTTTGATTTAAGAATGATTGTTCGGCCCAGTACGAGCAGGTGATGTGAAACACTGGAATGAAGGGGCTCTTCTGTACCAGTTATGTTCCAGTAATAAATACCCGTGGTTTAAACAGAAGATCTAAATCCTCCAGTCCAATAAACTGTGGCTGAACTTCATTTGTTTGTTGCCAATTTCTGAACCAGGGTTAAAAATCTCATCAACATTTCTGCGCGCGGTGAATTTCTGACTCCACCCTATGGCAAGTAAAGAAAAATCAACGATAAGACAGGACATACAGTTCTGAAACAAATTTTGTTGAGGAACATCACCTTCTTCTCCCCAGGCCCAGTCTAGAGGCACTGTCTGCTGCCTCCAGGTTTGTGGGAGCTGCAGCAGTGGTGGCTTCTGCTGTTTCCCACCTTTTTTCCCAGGATGCAGGACAGCACCTGGGATATCGTTGGAGATGAGCCCTGGATCACACAAAGGCTGGAGGGGAAGCTTTTGGGCTCCCAAAGGCACCACGTCAGCTTGGGTAAGGAGAGTTTTTGAAGGAATGTTGTAAGATACATAATCAAGATATGCTTTTATATTTTTTTTATTTTTAATTTTTGTAATAATTAAAGGAAGATGTTTCACTGTGATCACAATGAACTAAAAAAAACCCTTTTCTGGATAAACTAGGCTGGAAGAAAAGCTGTTAAAACCAACTGAAGGTTTATGAGTGCCCACAGTGTTTATACCATGCGGTTCTTGCACTCAGAAAGAGTTTACTACATGAAGGTTATTTTGTTTTTTAATAGACTGTCGTCACATTTGGGTACATTTTCCATTTCAAATTAACATCCAGGCCAGTTTTATGGTTGGGAAAGACAAGCAAGAGCCCTCAGCTACATGTCAGTGGAAGAGGAGCTTTTATTGGAGGGTAGGGATGTTGAATGACCCCACAGCTTCCTGTTAGTGTTTTAATAGCAGAACTTTCCCACCTGGTCTTGGCTAGAAAGTCAAGCTTGTATGGTCGTGTGGAGACTCAGTAAAAGTGTGAGCATCCATATCTGATTTCCTAGGTAAAGTGTGTTACATTTTGTTTTTGGTTCAAAGTGGGAATCAGCCTGTGGGGAAGAAATGCTCTTTCTCAGCATACCTCACACTCATGGGAGGTCTTGAACATGATGTTTCAAACTTCCCAGTGCAGTATAAAAGAAAGGAAAGCTTCTGAACAAGGCAGTTTATTTTGCTTTTCAGCGTGCATGCTCAGCAGCGTTCAGGAGACCTAAGGGTTATGTGCTGATTGGAAAATGCCAATAAATTTTTGCCCTGACTCCAGGGAAAAGTTCCATCAACGACTTCCAGGCTGGCATTCCCATCTCTTCAAGCCTGGGAGGCTCCATTACTCTCCATGCAGAAAGGCTCTGGTGCTTCTCGGCTTTTCTTAGAGCACCTTGCTGTAAAGTGTGTCTGTCTTTGGAATAATTTATTCCATCTAAAAAGCTGGGTTGGATGGAGCTCTGAGAGACTTGATCTAGTGGAAGGTGTCTCTGCCCATGGCAGGAGGGTGGAATGAGGTGATTTTTAAGGTCCTTTCCAACCCAAACCACTCTGTGACCCTTGCTGCCATAATTCAGTGAAGGTTTGAAGATCATGAATATCTTGTTTTAAGTCAGAGTGCACTGCCTGGGGTTTAGAATCACACTTTAGCCAAAAAGGTTCTAAGTGAGCTTGGGCTTCTTTTGCAGGTCTCTGCAGAAGGGAGGGTTGGGAATGTGTGAGTAAACACAGTCCTTGCTTGCACTTGATTTCACTTGAGGCGTGTTGCTCTGGTTCCATTCCTGCCTCTCACGCTGCTGAAATTGAGGAGTCCTCTGCAGTGCCCTTGGATGGGGATGACAAACGGGGTCACCCCAACTCTGAGAGTGGCATGGGCTGACCCTGGCAGCCTCTTCCCTCTGCATCCCCCTGCACAAGCCATGTCCATCCATCAAGGATGCAACATGCAGGGGGATGCAGGTCCTCTGGGAAAGCCTCTTGATCCCCACACTCTGAGACCTGACTGTGCTCTGGGGGCTTTCAGAGAAGACAAAGAATTCATACAGGAAGTGCCTCAAATCAAAACCCAAATTATTGTAATGAAATCTAAATGAAACCATAATACAAGAGAAATAGCAAACAGGGATTTCCTCTCTTTTATGGTAGAACTGGCAATTTAAATTTAAAAAGTCAAAATCAGTGAGTGATACACAGTTCAAAGGAGAGTCAGAGTGTCCTGGTTCTGCCAGAGAGGCATTCAGCTGCAGATTCAGCCCTGTAGGCTTTTCTCTGCATGTAGACCTTTTTTTTAATCTGTCAGCTGCTTCTACTAAACCACTTTAAATTAAGTCTCAGTCAATGTCAGAGTTGAGATCTGTTTTATAGGGATGTATTTGTGGAAAAGCATCCAAATACCTGCCTCAGAACTTGTCAGCTATAACTATATTCTCAGCAGACGTTGAAAGCCATAAACCTCATGCTGAGGGCTTTGAATATCACTTAAGAGCTTAAGCCATGTTCTTGGAATGAGTTTATGAGAAAAACCCGGAGGGACTCAGCAGCAGGCAGGGGAAACTGCAGCTCTCCTTCCTTTTCTCTAGCTGGGGGGAAAGAATCCCAACAGACAGCAATGGCAAAGCCTTTTCCAAACAAGGCAGAACTTACCTTGCAGGAAAGCTCCAGAAAATACTGAAAACCAAATGTTGTCTTATGTTAAGGTGCACATGATGGAGGGGGAGGTGGGATGGGTTGGTCAGACTGAAAGGGGAAGCATTTTCTGCATGCTGAAAGAGCTCGTTAAAACCAAACTAATTGCTTGGCCCTCATATTATCTGATAGCTGGTTGTCCTTCTTCAGCTGGCTCTGATCCCTTTCTGACACCACAGACAAGAGCAAGCAAGCAGCTCTGATTTAGAAATGTCAACGTGGTTTAGGTTAGGGAGTGTTTGTAATAATTATGAATTGCCTTCATGGTTTGTTTGCTTTCCATAGCAATTGAGAGAAGACAGCAGCTGACAGCTGTGGAAATTCCTGGTGTTGTTCCCCTCGTATAGGACAGCATGGATCTAATTAGCGTGTGCCAGCAGCACTGTATTATTAAATTAATAATAATTAGAAAGCTATTTGCACCTGTGCTAATGTAACACTCTTTGTCCCAAAGCGTGTTAAAGCATTAAGCCTTTCAAGTCTCTAATGGCACCAGCTTTACAAACGGGCAAACTGTGACGAGAGGCAGAGGCTTTCCCAGATGCCCAAAAAATACTGAGGATCACTATATTAAATAACTTTTTTTTTAAGCACAGTGGAGGGAATCAGCATTATTGAAAATAAAGCAGAGACTGTCTGGGCTGTGAACAGATTCTGCTAGTGCTATGCAAGACAAACACTGGGATTTTTAACAGATCAGCTAAGAGATTTGCTCTCAAAAAATCCCCTACAGACCTACTAGGATTCCTTTTGCCCCCTAAGCAACAGCGGAATGGAGATATTTATTGAATTGCTATTCTGTGTTAGGCTTAGCTGGAGTGATTATGGTTGATATTTTCAGAGGAAGTAGATAGACCATAAGAAAACACATTGGAGTCTAAACTATACTGCATCCACACTAAATATTTGCTGTGGTTGATTTGTACCTCTTGAAACGTGACTCTTTAACTTAATTTCTGTTTATTTTTGGCATTGTTGATGGCAGGAGACAGCAACATCCTTCTTTGAAGGTTGTCTACCGTTCTTGGAAACACAGAAGAAATAAATTTTTACCGGGGTGACACCATTTATTATCATTACTCCCAGATATTTGTTTTTATCATAGTGGGGTAGATAAGGTCAACTGGGGTCAAATGGTCTGTGTGAGGCATCTTATTTGGAAAGATGGTCAGTACCTCAGGAACAGTTGCAGTTCAATGAATGCCTGGGTTCAGCAAAGTGTTTAAGCATGGATTTAATTGTAACCACATGCACGAACTCCTTTGATGCTGCATCGTATCGGAAGCTGTGATACCAGACAACAATTAGGCATACCCAGCAATACTATGGTCCACAGATAGAGAGGGGAGCAAGGAGCTGGGAGGACACCAGACAGGCCAAGGAGATGGAAGATGATGCCCTTTTTCCTTGTTGCTTTGTCTGTGAGGAGGCAGGAGGCTGGTCGATGAGAAGTAGAACACTTAATCCCATCAGAGCCGTTCTATCCCACAGTGGTCAAAGGAAGCTGACGTGCAGGTGTGCATGGCAGTGGGGTCAGGACTGCAGACTGAGAGCACCCTGGCCACGTGTGAGTGGTGCTGGAGCTGCTGGTGCCGTTCTTAACCCCCAAAGCAGAGGTGATGGTCGAATGTCTCCCTCTGAAGGGATTCTCCAGCAGAGCTGCAGTTGCTCCACAGGTCAGCATCTCTGGCCAGCTTTAACTGCGTGAGTTTGTGGCCGTGTCAGTGGATTGTTGGTGCTCCCTTGCTCACCAGCTTTGGCTGTGTTCTGTTAAAAGGGACAACTTGCACACAGAAACCTCCTCCATCCCCTTCTGAGGTGGCACACAGCAGAGTGGCCATCTGGCATTTCTGTGCATCAGGACAGATTGTTAACATCTTCCCAGCGTGGAGCTGAGTTTTGCAACTGTCTGCATTTGCCTGTGGTGTCAGGTTCTGCTGGGAGAAAGTTGTTCTGATCTCGTGTGTTCTGTAGCAGATATTGCTGAGCTGGTGAATCTCTGCTCAGGGACTGCCTGCTCGCATGTGAGGTGGAATTGCTGTCACTGCACTCAGCCCATCCAGTTTTACCTGATCAGTGCTGAGGGCTGGCTGAAGCCTCTGACAGCATCTGCCCATCATTACCGAATCATTTTGAATGTTTTTTCCTTTCCTGCCTTTCTCATGGTAGGAAGGCCGGAGGAAATGGTGATTTTTGCAGAAGTTATTTGTCCTCTGTGAGCCCTCTTTGAATGAGCTGATGTGCTTCGCTCCACGCGCAATGAAACATCAGCATGGTGCCATCAAAGGGATGAGTTCTGCCCTCAAATGAGTGAGTGGGCAAGAAACTATGAGCTCTGCACATGTGTCTGATGTCCTTATGCGTCTCATCTGCTCAGCATTGAACTCAGAGGCTTAAATCTACAGGCTCAGTGCTGGGAATCTGTCCTGCAGTATTTATGGCTGTTGTTTAACTTTAATCTCTGCCATTCATTTGCTTCCTGGTTCTCGTATAATTAGAACGTATTAAACAGGAGCCAACCACAAGAAATATAAAAGGTTAACGCAGTTAGGAAATGTCAATGGAATGAATACAGCTCACTAATTCACGGGTTCTTTCCATAAATATTTCCACCAGGCAAAATATTGACTTTAACCTTTTCCATCTCCTGCGTGTAAAGCTTTGTGTTCCCTTGTCGCGGCAACAAATACCTCGGAGCGTGGGGATGGTGCTCGGCACAGGGCAGGCAGTCACAGTCTGCAGTGATGGTATTAATTAAGTGGCAGAGTCAGATTTCACGATGGTAAGGCACACCCAGAGATGCAGAACCGGGATGTAATGAAAATGAGCAACATGTTATAGCGGGGATCGCAGAAAATTGTTTAGGATGACATTTTGCAGCTGGTCCAGCAAATATCTAAGCCCAAAAGATTTTGCTGGGAGTAGTACAAGTGTTTGGATGTTTGGATTGAGAGATGTGGTGGGTCAGTGTCCTCTGCTGCTGGAGAAGTCCACATCTCGGATCTTTTTTCATAAATTGGTCAAAACCTAGCTTAAAAGCTGTTTATGTTCTCCTAACTCCAATTCCCAGAGTGGAAGGTGGTTCCATCACCTCCTGACTCTAATGATGCAAACTCCTTTTTGTTCTGGTGTCCCAGGATTCCTGAGCACCCTGAGCTGGTTTGCACATATCATGGAGGGGCTTACAGGCGAGGTTTGCTACTGACCTCCCACGGTCTGAGCTTCATTCAAGAAATCAGCAGCTCCTACCTGTGGCCGGTTCATGCCAAAATTTGTCCCCTGCCCAGACTTCCTCAGGATGCTAAATGAAAGGGGATCCACTACTGTTTTCCTTGAATCCCTACCAAACTCCTGCCTGTTTGAGAGCTGGAGATAAATCTTTCCATGGGTCTGTAGTACTAAACCCAACAGCTGCTCTCAGGGTTAACTGTCCCCTGGGCTTTCCACGTGTGCACAGGGCACGGCTGCCTGTGGAAAACATGTTATTCCCTTAATCTGCTTCCCTGTGTGCTACCTGTGGTTTCAGCTGATAAGTGTTCCGGGTGTTTTCCTCTGGACCATCTCATAAAAGCAGCATGTGCTGTAAGAAAGCAGTGGGCTGCATCTTGGAAATTAAATCAGTCCTTCAAACAGCAAAGGACTGGAATGCAATTTTCCCCATGCAGTATTCCTGGATGGATTTTTCTATCTCACAGCCCTCTGGGATGCCTGCACATCCTCGGAGCAGGTACTGGGGGGTCACAGGATACAAACAATAAATCACAGAACGGTTTGGGTTGGAAGGAACCTTAAAGCTCATCCAGTTCCACCCCCTGCCATGGGCAGGGACACCTTCCACTATCCCAGGGAGCTCAGAACTCCACCCAACCTGGGCCTGAACAATTCCAAGGATGGGGCAGCCACAGCTTCTCTGTGCCAGGGCCTCACCACCCTCAGAGGGCAGATTTTTCCCCCAGTTTCCATCTAACTCTGCCCCATGTCAGTGAGAAGCCTTTCATCCTTGTCCTGTCACTCCATGCCCTTGTCCCAAGTACCTCTCCAGCTCTCTTGGAGCCCTTTAGGCACTGGAAGGGACTCTAAGGTCTCCCTGGAGCCTTCTCTTCTCTGGGCTGTATAAATCTGGGCCCAATATATGTGCAGGTGTACACAGACCTCCTGTATCTTTATTACCAATTCACAGCATTGGTGTAATACTGGGCTCATGACAGAAATCAAAATTTGCCTTTAAATGAATATGTCTTTTGTAAAAGGAACCACAGTGAAGCAACCCAATGAGACATGCAGTTGTTTTTTTATAAGGTTTTGTACTGCTTTCATCCTCCTGGGATGTGTGTGCTTCCCATTAGTGCATTCCCACCAACCTTGTCATCTGTCACAAGTGATTTGCTCTTTCTCATCTTATCTCTCCCAGAGGACAGCTGGTTCTGAACAGAATTCAGTTAAGTTTGGGGCAGGGGGCAGTGGGGTTGGTAGGGTTTTTGTTTTCCAAATCTCTGTGCGAGTGACCCCTGCTCATTGCTTCTGCTGGGGCTAAAGATGCATCCCTTTCTCTGCCTTTGGGGGCAGGTGGCATGTGTGGTGGGTTCCATCAGCACCTGGGGCTTTTTGCACATGAAAAAAGCATTCCAAGATCTTGCCAGGACCTTTTAAATCTTCTGGTCCTGCTGCTCTGTACCAGTTTAGTGGGTTAGAGGTGATCAAGTCACTGGAGTGGAAATGCATCATTCCCCTGCCCCATACCTTGGGGCATGGCTGAAAAGGGCTGATGCTGAAGGAGCTCTATATTTCCAGACTCAAACCACCTGAAAAACAGCAGCAATGAGATTTTGAGGTTGAGCTAGTTCTGTTGTGTTGTAACACTCTCTCCAGTATTGCTTGGCAGCACTCTGGCTGAAACCTCCACCTGTCATCTTGTGGGTGCCAGTGATGAAACTTCAGTCCAGCCCTCTGAATTATATGGAAAATGTTATTTCTTTTCCCTTAAAAAGAGCCAGTTCAGGCCTGGGCCTGAGGGTAGGTGTATGGAAAGTCACCTGGGAGTAAAACCTGCATCTGCCTGGAGTTTCACCACCACATCTATTCACTGTCATATTAATTAAGAACCATTTCCCCCCACCCAAAAAATCTTCTTGTGAAGTCAGCTCCACTGAAAGCCACAAGGGCTGAGTCACTGCGCAGACCCTCGTAGCACATAATCACCTGGGGGATTATTTCCTTGGTGGACTAGCTGGAAAATCAAGTGTGTCTGGCCACTGGAAAGGAGAAGGAATTCCTCCCTGTATCCAAAACCACGGGGAGGTGAGCCATGGCTGGTGGCCAGCTGCAGGGATGAGCCAGGAAGGCCAGGTGTTCTGTTTCGTTGAATACCTCTGGTGCTGGGCAAGGCACTGATCAAGACTTTGTCATCATCTGCTCCTTCGAAGAGGTTTTCTCCCGAGACAGCCTGGGTTTTGGCTCGGAGCTAAATCGTGTCAGAAAGGTGTTTCTCATTGTGCCAATTATCATCAAGGAGCAGGGATTAGCTTCCTTTCTTGCGTTGCATGGGGATAATTTGGCGTTGGCATGACTTCTGAGTTGTTCTGATTGAAATGATTTAAAAGCTGAGGTCATGGCAGGGCTCCTTGCAAATATCCCCTTCAGCAGCACTTGCTGTTCTGTATTTTCATGGCATCCCAGAGTGTTTTGACTTTTCTCAGGCAAAA